>JAVTVY010045777.1:0-207347 GCA_036873755.1 Hanleya hanleyi | reverse complement strand
CTATATGTGTACTTCCTATTTCCCGCAGGAATTTATGCAATATAAATTCTTTCCGCAATAAACTTACAATTTACTGGTAATGGTAACGAAATTCTCCGTCTCAATTTGAGCTGGATATGAAAACGCACTGAGTCACACGTGCACTCGCAACAATTCGCAACAGTGTAATGAAATGTGTCGGATTTACCGATGGAAATATCTGTGAATTTCGGAAAAAATATATATGGAATGAGATTCGTGGTGATACCCATATTTTGTTAGGATACGAATGCATCGTGATGAAGGCTTCATGGTGTGTTATACCCACCTAGGAAAAAAACAGCCCCCCAGATATGCATCAAACGCCCGGGAGTATGGAATATAGGTATACATCTGGACTAAACTCTTTTATCAGGTAAGCTAGACTTTAGTACTATACTTGCGTTGAAACCCATGCAGACAACCTATTCAAATTTCAATGCATTGGCAACATAGCGTCGCACGAAATATACGCGCCCCTGTTGACCAGGATTTTTTATACTCCCACAACAACAGACAATTTGAAGACAATTTTCTAGCGGGGTGTTTTCTTGAACATAATTGCTGTAATATACTCTTCTTTTTGTGGACGCTAAATATAGGGGAGAAAATGGCAACATTGTGACCAAACCATAACAGTTGACAGCTGTAAAAATAGATACCGTGGCATAAAATGAGAGAGAGAACATTTCAATCTGCCAATTTTCGAGATGAAAATTTTTTCTTGACGAAATAGAAATGAACGCGAATCTATATTCTACAAAACATTTTTTCTTGACGAAATAGAAATGAACGCGAATCTATATTCTACAAAACACTAGAAAATATTAGCGTAGGTGAATTTTTTTAGACTCATTTTAGACTGTTTTGTGCTTTCATCGAAAGTGAAAACACATCTCGAAAAGTGTGTAGCAGTGTCGATATAAATCTTCAACCTAGATGTAAAAATAGATACCGTGGCATAAATTAGAGAGAGCATTTCAGTACACCTCAAAAAAATGAAACCTGGACGGGTATCCTTCATCTCGAGGGGTCGCAAGTTCGATTCTTGCTTTCATTATGTGAGTATGTGTTGGACATGTGATCTTTAAATTTTATTATCATCAATACACCTAAACGGTATAGTTCAACCCCACCCCCAGCCCAACCGATGCCCCCCTCCCCTAAGCTTCACTTTGATACCTCACTCGACCCCATCGGACCATTTTATCTAGGGACTACTTTTTCTCCGCGGAGGCGACCGCATCACCGCCAGACATGACCTCATCCCCGCGGAGGAATACACAGGTCAAAGGTTAACCGAACTATAGTCGTACATACTTGGCACACAGCCAAGGATGATGTCAAGCCGCCATCTTAAACCCACCTCCCACCCATCCACCACAGCCGCCATCTTAAACCCACCTCCCACCCATCCACCACAGCCGGCATCTTAAACCCACCTCCCACCCATCCACCACAGCCGCCATCTTACACCCACCTCCCACCCATCCACCACAGCCGCCATCTTAAACCCACCTCCCACCCATCCACCACACATGACCCCATGTGCCACAATACTCGCTTCTGATTGGCTGATTGGTCTTTCTGCCGGAACTATGCACTCATTGACCTTTTGTCACCCTCCCGTGACCTCCCTAATATGCAAATTTCTGAGGCCAAAAGACCATCAAATACTCTTTGTATACTACTTAGGTCATTCTTGTTTGACCTCAACGAAGAGATGATTCAACTTCATTCGTGAGTTAAACAGTCAATACATTTCTTCAATTTTCAAATTTTACTTCAAGAAATCCACTACATTTTTGGTCAATTTTCCTCCACAGTCATTTTTTCGAGTTAGTTCAAAGAAATAATCACATTTTCTGTTTACATGTAGTTGTGTTTTCTATCTTTCTGAGATGAAATAATGTGCCCTTGATAATTTAGTGCCTTTTTAAAAATTTCAACCTGACCAAAAAAATGTCAAAATCTCTCATGTCCGGATTCCCCTTAAGAGTGGATATACGTTTAAGACTAGTATATAACTAAACTTTCAATTTACATATCATTGTCATAAACGGCGGCTCATAGATATAACTTAGTCTGAGGATCTCTTTCTTTTTCCGGTTCCGCCCTGATTGTTCGCCATAGGGTATTGGGGTCTGTGGATCTCTTTCTTTTTCCGGTTCCGCCCTGATTGTTCGCCATGGGTATTGAGGAATGATGTCGAGGGCATGACCAGGTGACTGCATTATATTCAAACGGTCTAAGATGACCTTATTTCAACGGACCAAGACAAAATCAGTGGAGCGAGTAGAAGGATGTCGATCAGACTAATTCTGAACATAACAGTGCGAGGACCAGAGAGCGATGTCTGTCTGTCAGGAGGATAATGTGACCATAGAAAACCAACCATCGGGACGAAATCACCGAGCTGGAATGAGGCCATCGAAATCAAATCAAGCCATTCACTATTCACCTAGATGGAGGGGATATCCAGAACATACTATATAGACAATGAGCTGACAATACCCTCACCGCCCCTTCGGGAATTTTATACGCTATATTTTTTTCTGAAAGCCTTATGTGTTAGCGTTGAATGGCAACTGTTGGCAATTTGGGCGTTCGGGCTTTTGCGAGATATGACGTTTTGAAGTTAGGTAACCCGATCCTTCTTTGTAAATATGTGAAAGATTGAGATACATATACACTTTACACCAAATATTTAGTAGTATTTCATTCAAGCATAACATATTTGGTATCATTATGTGCGCAATAAAATGGGCTAAGAGATGGGATACCATGTGATACGATTTTGACAAACGGATGAGGTCACTGTGACGTCATTATTGCAATATGATGTAAATAATTTTCTGACGAGTGCGCAAACAAACATACGTCCTCAAGTGATAGCTAGGGATTATTTATATCGAGCGTGAGCAATACTGTTATAACTTTAATTAGGATTTGGTAATTTATTTGACATAAGAAACGCACAAAGCAACCTACCACCTTCCATGAAGTTTGCAAGCCACAGACCTGGATATTCTGCAAGTGAAAATCGCACCGCCATCTATACGTACTGTGTATTACTAATTACAAGTACGGTACCATTCTATCCACTGAATTGGCCCTACAAAGTACCCGGACCGGAAGAGGCAAGCATTCCAGCTGCCAGACCGGACCCAAAGTCTCGTGCCAGAACGGTGCATCCCAAACCACAGGAACTCAAGCCTTGTTTCACAAAGGTAGAACCTGTCCTTGATGTTGGTCAAGTACATTGCATCTCCCCGCACAAGCGATGTCAATAACAGGGCTAGCTTCTCTGATTCAATATGGATGCTAAGTATAGAGAGATGAGTTTTGGAATGCAGACTACCAACATAGAGAGGTTGGTTATCTGAAACCGCATACAGTCTTGAATGACTTCCCTAGTAGTATATAAAGATGATTACAGCGCACATTTTGACGAGTGCGCAGGTGTTTCTGCGCAGATTTGTGGCGGAAGTGTGGAGGGTCGGGGGATTCCCCAGTGGGGGTTTCCCATGACGATCACGTGATCAAGGCATGTCTAGACTTGTTCTGGGTTGTACAGTTCTGCCATACGGAGGATGGGTACTAGTATTTCGCTGACGTCCTAGTAATAAACATAATCTATAGGTGTTGTGGCGGCTGTGGTGGGTGGGTGGATGGTGGGTTTAAGATGGCGGCTGTGGTGGGTGGGTGGATGGTGGGTTTAAGATGGCGGCTGTGGTGGGTGGGTGGATGGTGGGTTTAAGATGGCGGCTGTGGTGGGTGGGTGGATGGTGGGTTTAAGATGGCGGCTGTGGTGGGTGGGTGGATGGTGGGTTTAAGATGGCGGCTGTGGTGGGTGGATGGTGGGTTTAAGATGGCGGCTGTGGTGGGTGGATGGTGGGTTTAAGATGGCGGATTGTAGAAAAACGTATAAAAGCAGGCGATTTTTAGGGGTGGGGTGTATTCATTGCACTACCCTGCGGAGCACTCTGACTGACCTGACCTGACCAGCCTGCCTGCCTGCCTGCCTGCTTCACCTCTAGCCAGCCTGCCTGCCTGCTTGCCTACCCGCTTGTATGAGACGAAAGCATGAGACGTGGAGAAGATTTTCCCTGGCACCCAGCAGTACCTCCGGTTGAAGTCTTGCCTGAAGACGAGCGTGTGAGGGAGACCCGCACTCTTACACCGGACTGCACCCTATTGTTGTATCCCAAACGTGTGGAGCTCATCGATGACGACAGTAGGTGTTGGTGTACGCCTGAACCAGCGCGTGTCTCTTTATCCCCGGAAGGCTGGACTACCTTGAAACGGGTGTTATTGGGTGACCTCGACGGTGATAGCATTCACCTGTGTGACGACGTCTACATTTTCCGCGGTCCCTATTTTGCTCGACTCCTCTGTCTCAAGCAAGGTGGTTTTACTCTGGACCCTGATCTATGGACAGCCTTGGAAAAAGTAATCCCCATGGTCGATGAAGTACTATCTCTATAGGAGCCACATAACCCATCAGAATACTGCGTATCACGGACTACACCCGTAGAGCTACATCTGGTCTATAAAACACGTCCCTCTGGATCCCACACCTTCATTTCTACGGTTGCAGAGCCATGGCGGAGATCCAGCCCCATGCGACTCGCATTTTACAGTATGCCACCGTGGTGAATTCATTCACGGGTTACCGAGCAGTGGTCCGGTCCATGTTTGCAGATGGCGACGACAACGAGGGACGACGCCAGATCCTGAACGAGTTCACAGAAGCGGTCCTCCACAGAGTGCACTCGATGGAGAGGCGTGCCATCACTCACCACTACTGGACTATGACAGCCATCCTTGATGCTCGGGCTATGGACCACGAGCGCTCACGCCGGAACCAGCACCGGCTGGTTGGCCTCATACTAGTCTGTGCCCTATTGACCCTGGCGCTGTGGTATTGACACTATAAATACCAGGGTCAGACAGAGTGTGTGTCATTCACCGTTCGACATTGGAGCAAGCATGTCATCCGTCCTACGAGCCATCCTGCCCCTTACACCCCAGGTGGGGTTACACGTCTATGAAGATAAAGTCACCCTGGTGGAAGACTGTGGAGCTATTTGCTGGTCGCCCGCTGAGACCGTATCGAATACGGTGACGCTACAGCGTGACGGCTGGACCAAATTTAAACGGGTGTTGAGCGACGAGCTCGACGGACACCTCATCCACATAGACAATGCCATCTACGTATACCGTGGACCTTTCTTCGCACGCCTGGGCCGCTACCAAGATGCTACGCGAAGCTTCACCCTAGACCCCCATCTGTGGTCAGCCTTGGAGAAAGTAGTGCCTATTGTGGACCAGCTGTTTACACCGGACGAGCGATCATCAGACGAGTTGGCGTGGGCTCGTGCTATGGAGGACGCGCTGGCTGAACCCCATGAACAACAACTACATGAACCCGACGACGATGCCATTGATTACCCGGCTGAACTGAGTCAACCAACACAACGGTGATAGAAACTTGTTATAAATAAACCATACTCTCCGGGTGCATCATCATTGTGTCACCATGAAGCGCTGGGAGAAGGTGTTGGATAACTTATACTACAGTCCCGACAGTCCGGCGGCCTATAGTGCATTGTCGGCTCTCTATCGAGCGGCCAAACCCCAGGGGATACAACGTGCTCAAGTCCGAGATTGGTTAAGAAAACAAGACACCTATACCTTACATCGAGCTGTCCGTCGCCATTTTCTACGGAACCGGGTCATCGTGGGAGGAATAGATGCCCAGTGGCAAGCGGATTTGGTCGATATGAGCGCCTTTGCCAAACACAACGATGGGAATCGGTATATCTTGACGTGCATCGATATCCTATCCAAGTATGCGTGGGTGGTACCCATCCGGACGAAAACGGGGGCGAATCTCATAGCGGCGTTCAAAGACATCTTCAAGACCGGGCGCAAACCTTTGTATTTGCAAACCGACGAAGGCACGGAATTCCTCAACAGACCGTTCCAAGCCTTTCTGAAAGCCCAGAAGGTCTTCTTCTTCCATACGTACAACGAGACCAAGGCATCCGTGGTGGAAAGGTTCAACAGGACATTTAAAGGTCGCATGTATAAATATTTCACCTATAAGAATACAAGGCGGTACATCGATGTTCTCCCGAAACTGGTGAGGGGTTACAATCGAGCCTATCATCGAAGTATACAGAGAGCCCCCATTACCGTGACCCAACGCAATGAAGCCCAAGTCCGGCGTGTCTTGTACCCCAGGCCATCGCAGCGAACGACGAAGGAGATGTTCAAGGTCGGGGACCCTGTACGGATCAGTAAAGTCAAGGGCAAGTTCGAGAAAAGTTACTTGCCCAACTGGAGCGATGAGCACTTCCTGATTAAACGGCACCTACCCCGACAGCGGCGAGTCTACGAACTGGAAGATCTTCAAGGGGAACCGCTGCTAGGCACGTTTTACGAGCCGGAATTACAGCCTGTCGTAAAATCACAGCAAGACTACTACACGGTGGAGCACATTTTGAAAACGGAACGTCGACGTGGCAAACTGTTTCATTTCGTCAAATGGCAAGGCTGGCCCAGTTCCTTCAATTCCTGGGTCGCTGCCAACCAGGTGAAACGGCTATAAAACCAGACACCACTACCGTCCTCCTTCATTCCACGTCCAACATTAGCGCCCAATAGCTGGGAGAAGTATTAAAACCAACAGCAGCAGCAGGACAGCTCAGTCATCATGTTTTACCTCACCCTACCCAGTAACAGCTCGGCTGATGTGTTTCCTGACAACACCTTGACCAAGTACGTGACCCAGTTACCGCAACCGTTGCATTTACCTGGACGCTGGGAATGTGGACTCGTGGATATCCAATACCCTTACTCGTGGTACAACGTGCGAGCCAATGAAGTATGGTACGAGGTGACCTACGAAGGACAAGAAACTCGACTCAAACTACCCGAAGGTCAATACGATACACCCAAGGCGTTCATGGGTGGGCTGAGAAGTCTGATGCATTATAAGTCTCTACGAGACGTCACGACTACTTCAAAACCCATCAAATCTTTCCCCTTCAAAAATCATGTGGACTTCGATTACAACGCACACAACGACAAGGCCAATCTCACGCTCAGCCCCAACGTAAGTGTCGAACTCAGTCCTACCCTACAGCAAATGCTGGGTTTCAATTACCAGGGGTACGCTGGCCCCACCGGCGAGATAGGCCACATCCCGATGGACATGCGTGGTGGTATGTATGGCCTGTACGTCTACTCGGACGTGGTCGATGCACACATTGTTGGCGACAGCAACGTACCTCTACTGCGCGTCTGCCCGGTGAAAGGCACGTATGGAGCTCAAGTCACCCACAGTTTCAGGCATATCGTGTATCTACCGGTCAGTCAGACCGATATTAGCTCCATCGTCATCGATATAAGAGACGACACGGGACGACCGGTGGCATTCGAACGAGGAAAAGTGGTGCTGACACTTCATTTCCGTCAAGTCCGAGCGGTTCACTTTGCATAATGAAGGTGCCTTATCAATGCCATACAGCCAGTTACGTCGATCATTACACCAAACAGGCCGGGGGTAACTTTCCTGTCTTTGCGGGTACACGCATGCAACGAGGACATGGACTGGGGAACATACTCGGGAGCATCGTCAAAACGTTCCTGCCCTTGGTGACGCGTGGGGTCAAAGCGATCGGCAAACAAGCGGTGCGCAGTGGACTGCAAGTGGCCGGTGATGTCTTGGGGGTACGGCACCCAAAGAATCCTTGAAACGGCGGGCCAAAGAAGCGGGAGGCGTCTTGGTGGCCAAAGCACAACGCACCGTAGGAAATAAAAGAGCTGCCCCACCGAGACCACGCACCAGTCGACGACCGACCCAGCGACGACGCACATCGAAGAAGACCAAGGATATCTTTTCTTAAAGATGGCTTTCATCCATGCCGAGTCGTGTCCTTCTACCAACAGTGAATTTGATTTATGGACCGTCCCACCTACTCAGACCAGTGCCGAAGAGGGTCAGTGGGTGGAACATCTGCCCCTTTCCAGCATTACAGCCACAGGCCCCATTGAATTCACCATCACCAACGCAGATACGACCTACCTGGATTTAGCCCATACGTACCTATATGTGAAAGCTAAAATCACCAATAAAGATGGGACAGTCCTGAAAGCAGATGCACCCGTGGGTCCAGTGAATCTCTGGCTTCATTCGCTATTCCAGCAAGTGGATATAGCCCTGAGTGATAAACTGGTGAGCGCCTCGACGAACACGTACCCGTACCGAGCCTACATCGAAACACTGTTATCCTACGGGCGTGACGCTAAAAAGTCGTATTTGACAGCCCCGTTGTTCTACCGAGATACCCCAGGCAAGATGGAAGCGAGTCCTGATAATGCCGGCTACACGGAGAGAGTGGATTTCACAGCAGAGAGTCACTCGGTCGATATGATGGGACGTCTGCATGCGGACTTATTCATGCAGGACCGATACCTCTTGAATGGAGTACCTGTCAAAATACGACTAGTGCGCGCAACGCCTGCGTTTGCCTTGATGGCCCCGAATGAGGACCTCGAGTATAACATTGTCATCCAAGAGGCAAGTCTGTTTGTACGCAAAGTGAAACCCAGCCCAGGTGTACAGTTGGGGCACATCAGAGCCTTGGAGAAAAAACCAGCCCAGTACCCGATTCGACGAGTACAGACCAAGGTCTTTTCCGTTCCTAAAGGCAATATGATTGTCAATCAAGAAAACCTGTTCCTGGGGGATTTGCCCAAGCGTTTAACCCTAGCCTGTGTGGAGAACGTGAGTTATAATGGGACTCTCTCGAGGAATCCGTTCAACCTAAAAGCGTTCAACATCAATTTCGTGGCCCTGCATGTGGATGGCCAACAGGTACCGGCACGCCCCTTACAACCTAACTTTGGAACGGACAATTACATCCGGAGCTATCTGAACCTCTTCACAGCAACTGGCCAAATCAACCAAGACGAGGGAAATATGATCAGTCGAGACGATTTCGGCAGAGGGTACACATTGTTCTGTTTCGATCTGACTCCCACCTTAGACAACGATCATCAACTGAGTCTCGTCAAGAAAGGCAACTTACGCTTGGAACTGCATTTCGGGACACCTTTACCGAAAACCATCAATGTGATCTGCTACGCTGAGTTTGACAACATCATTCAAATCGATAAAGCCGTAACGTGCTGTGTGACTTCTCCACCTAACATGGATACAGACCAGATAACCACCGTGCTGGAGAATGACCCAGAGACACGTAGGGTCTTTCAAGGGGTGTTCGCCCGAGATGTGTTTCCATTAGACCGTGTGTATCCGGCTGCTTACGTTCTCAACACGGACCCGATGGATCGACCCGGTCAACACTGGGTGGCCGTGTACTTGACAGAAGAGCAGGGTGAATACTTTGATCCGTACGGCCTACCACCCCTGCATCCCGATTTAACAGACTTCATGGATCAAGGCACAGAGACGTGGTGTTGGAATACTAAAACGTTGCAAAGCCTGGACAGTATGGTGTGCGGACAATATTGCT
The DNA here is from genome assembly GCA_036873755.1 of Hanleya hanleyi. Classification (NCBI taxonomy): domain Eukaryota; kingdom Metazoa; phylum Mollusca; class Polyplacophora; order Lepidopleurida; family Hanleyidae; genus Hanleya; species Hanleya hanleyi. The sequence goes on along the minus strand of JAVTVY010045777.1, from coordinate 197,781 downwards.
TGTTTTACCTGTACCATCGATGCCGGGGAAGACCCTTATCTACCATCGTCCAGATGTTTGACGAGTACCCCAAGGCCGAGGACCGAGATGTACTCGTCTATGACTGGGCTGCCCATCATTTCAATGTACAAGTCCCGTTCTGGGCTTGAATTCTTTCAATGTACATACGCCCGCTGTTCTGGGCTTGAATTCTAGCAAGCCCCTTGTTCTGGGCTTCAGTTTTCACGTGGTTGTTCTCACGTTGTTGTTGTTCACTGAATAAAAAATGAGATCTCACCAAAAAAAACCCTGTCTTGTGTGTTTTATTCATAATGCATCTGGAGATTCAGTCAAACTGAAATCAGTGGTGTAGGATGGGGCCAAAATATAACCCACCAAGGTTAGAATGCAAGCGCACTATAGTAAAAATAGAGAGCCAATGAAATCAGCCCATAGACCAAGTACGTGTATTTGGTCTAGGTTTGGAGCGGGCATTTCATTGAGGTACGTGTATACGGTGAGTGAAGAGACTCGTCCAACACGTATAGATTATGACTATAAGTTCTATGTATTCTCTGAACCTTGCCGAAAGGGAGACCGTTTGACAGGTGACCTTTTGATCCGCGCGTGCGCACTGCCGGTGATGACGCGCACTGCCGGAGAACCCCCGCGCGCGCGCGCTGCGTGCTGGGGCGGGTCAGGCCGGTGAAAAAGTCCCGGAGGTTGAACATCCGGACGTCTAAGGACGTCTCTTTCAGTGCTCGGGATGTTACCCATCAATACCCAGCAACCCAACAGAGGTGTTAAGACCATGATATAACCTGCTCGGAGCATGGTTAGTACGAATGATTCGGTGGTGGTGGTGGTGTTCAATAAAAAACTGCATGAAAACCCAAGTGAAGTTCGAATATTTATTAAGGTGAACAAGTGACCAAGAATGTATGTACAAGTATATAAGAACGTTCCAAACAAGAATTGAGGTGAACGTATGTATAGAGAGAGAGAGAGAGAAATCACAGTGGAGTATATAACAGTTCAACCGAGTCCTCGCACTGACGTATATCGAGTACTTATTCAAAAGAATGACAAACAAGTTCATGGTGTAATGTATATATAGAGAGTTATTTAGAGTCCAAATATGTATGTCCATTAGAAAAGTCCGGGTATAAGATATGTTCACAAGTCCAAGTAAGTGGTACTGATGCCATCGGCCAACACTTTCCGTTTCGGGTAGAAAAATGTGAAGGCATCTCGTTTCTGGATGTAGGTTCGCATCTGGTGGTCGACGACCCGGAATCCTCGGTTAGTGCCACTCGCACTGGTCTGGCTTTGGAGCACGTCCAGGTACAAGGCTTTGTCGATGTTGGGGTCACGCCGGTTGACTCCTTTGCAACTGAACTTATTGTTTCCATCTCCACCGTAACAGAAGTAGGTCTTGGACGACAGGGCGATCATGGCATCTCCACTCCACTCCAGCTTAAACAGGCCCGGCGTCCGCTTGTCGTACTGGTAATGGTCACGTCGAGGTAGCCACTGGTCCCGTTCCACCTCATACTGTGCGCGTAACTCCGGTTTCACCAGGGACTCCCAATCCGCATTAGAGACGGCCATGTAGGCAGAGTCCGTGTCCATTTCCATGAGTTGCCAATCGGCTGGGTGGAAATACACACCCATGAAATCGTAGAGGAACTGGAGCATCCTCAGTTTGGCCACCTGGTATACCATACATCAAATTTGGAGGGGCAGGTTGTAACGAATGACCTTTTTGGCTAAAGAGATTTCATAGGTATCATCATCGATGACGTCGACGGACCGAAACAGAGGCGAGTTGATCTTTTTGCGGGCTTGTTTGGTTGTACAGATATTGACGTTGACGTGCTTGTCTTGGTTGGTGACCGTTTTTCCGTAGTAACCATTGCCTGTCAATTTCCAAGATTCACCGATGATGGCCTGACTAGGATCTTGATCGCCTTGACGACGGGCAGACGTGACGATGTCGGCATTCCGCGCGAAACAGGCGTGGGGTATATACTGAAGGACTTGGTACACGCGCGTCACTTCGAGACCATGCACTGTAGCAGAGGGGTACCCAGCAAGATTTTCTCTGCCCACATACTCCCAATCAACATTCGACGAGGTTGTTTCAATACGTCATGTTCCTCAGCATAGGCGCCCATGGTCTCTCCAATGTCAGCCCGACCCACCAGCGTGTTCTTGAAGATAGGCGGGCACTGGGCGAAGAGGGGCTTGAGATGGTCGGGAACATGGAGGTCGCATTCCACAAATCCATACAGGGTCCCGGAACGAACGGCGTCGAAAAGCTGTGGCAGGGTCAAGAGTGGTCGGCGACTCAACGGGTACTCGCGCGCTTTAAGGAAGTCGCGTAAGTGTGGGAGGGTCTGGCACATGGTGTGAAATTCACACTCCCACAGTTCGATCAGATCGTACCCCAACTCTTTGACGTAATCTCCATTCTCCACCACTTCTGTTCGTAATTCTTCTGCTGATTTCCCACGTCGTTCGTTGAAGCGTCCAGCGCTGAAAGGACATTGGTGGCCGTGCCAGTAACACCCATAAAATTGAAATACGGTCGGTGTTCCTTGTACAAGGGCAAACCCATCGACGGGGAGTCGACAATCTCCTATGCGCTTCTCTGTGGCGTTGGTCTGATGGCGTATATAAATTCCCCGTCGATCGGCTTCCCAATCCAACCACTGGTCGGCGAGATGTTTGTACGGCGTACGTTGAGGTGTGAAATGTTGACCGTCTGCCCACCAGCGCGTATAATGCCCGCTGGGCATGGGTTGGGCGAGCGACCACAGGTACAGGGCATTGGCGTCGAATCCAATGATTTTGGCACAGGGTTTTCCACCGGGAAGCGTAGTGACATCCTTCTCATGGTAGCGGTGAAAAATAAGGCTAGGTCCGCCGACGATGTTCTGTTTTAAACAATCATACATGTCCTCATCTTTTTGTTGTATCAGTGAGAAGTAGGTAGGACACTCTTGGAAGAGATGGCGAAGCGCGAGACCCGGTAAACTCAAACACTCCTTGAAGATGTCCACGTGCATCTCGCGACGAAAGAGTTGAATCATTTTCTCGGCCGCTTCGAGGAAAGGAACCACATCTAAGTTGTTATACCACACCAGGAAATCTCGCAAGGTGTGCATGTGTTGGTCATTCCATACCTGCTGTAGTTCCCGGTACGTGTCTTCGGGACATTCCATTTGCTTGAGATCGTCATAGAACGCGTCCCGGGGTGGCAACTGTGTTTCCTCCAAGCGGTCGAGCGTCGATATGTAGATGTAAGGGAACTTCCCTTTGGTTTGTGCACAGTCATAGGCCTTCACCCACTGATCGTAGCTATAATTAGGTGCTAAGTAGTTCCGTACATCCAGGAAATGGAGTGATGTGGTGGTGAGGGCCATGTGGTTGTTGATCTTTTTGATGACGGACTTGATGGTATCGGACTGGGCCAAGTAAGGGTAGAGAAATTCCTTCACCATGTTCAGATCGTATCGCCCCGAGTTGAATCCGAGCACTGGTAACTGGCTTAAGTATTGCAGGAAGCGGATTTTCAATTTCTCTGCATACGGTTTAGGTAAAGGCACATCCTGCAGTTGCAGCCCACTGTGTTCCATTTCCTGTCTGTCAAATATTTTCCCACTATGCTCCATTTCCTCTCTGTCAAATATTTGCCCACTATGCTCCATCTCGGACTCTTCATCGTCACTGAACGATACACCCAGTGTAGGAATCCGGTCGTCGAGTTGGTCCAGTACGTCCTGGAACTGGGACACCAATAGTTCTGTACTGGCCGCACTGACTTCCTCTAAGTACTCCATCATCCGGGTAATCAAGTCATGGGCGTCGCCGGTGGACACGAAACAGACCGGTGCAGCGTCATAGCCAGGTACGTTGCTGGAAATACTGACACTCAGGGGAATATGGCGCTGTGTCCACTGTGTTTTCGCCGAGGCCGCATCCATCGGTTCCAACATCGCCTCGAAATCGTAACATGCCCGGTAAGGAAAATAACGATGCTCTTCTGGTATGATGAGACCTTCATCGGCCAGTTCCTCGAAGATGGTGGGCGTATTATGGTACACACCGCCAGGAAATTTCCGTTTGACAGTGTGATCACAAATCTTCTCGTGTCGATGTAAAAGCCCAGAGTGTTTGAACACCCGATGGCATTGGGCACAACTGTAGGATTGCGCGTACAGACTCATATCATAGATCAGGGAAAAATGATTCACCCCGCCGTCGTCAAAGATATTGACTTTCATGGTGGAAGCATACCGTTCTGAAGACCGATGCACCAATTCAGCCACAAATGTGTCATGACCCTCCTCCTCATCCTCCTTCTCTTCCCGTAGTAAACGGTACACAAAGATATTGACGTTGAACAGGGACTCCACGACATCCAAATTCTTGAATGGGACTCCCCGGAACTGCCGCGGATCTAGGCCTTGTTCCTCTAAATAATGTCTCCAATAGATATTGGCCCTACTATCACAATTCCGGGGATGACATTCGTCCAAATGAATGGCCAAACACCGGAACAGACATTTCTGGTCTTTGTAGGGGCCATGTGCACCTCCGGTTAATGCATACAGTCCTTTTCGATTGAGTAGCCAAGGGGGTAGTAGTACAGGGGCACCGATCGGATGATCTCTCATTTTGGTCACGAAAAATGTCACGTTGGTGACCATTTCCACAGTCCACTTGGTATTGGGGCGTTGCAACTGGGCCCATTCCAATGGGTCCAACGTAGTCAGTTGGTCGATGAGGGGCTCCAGTGACGCACGATTGATGATGGTGAATGGCTTGTCAAACACATAGGTATTATTGCTCGGGTAAAAATACCGTACCTGATCCGCCTCTTTGTGCCGTAGAATATAGCCGAATGTCATATTCACTTTGAACGCTGTCACTTGGTCTCTGAAAATGTTCTCGGCATAGTTAGGAAGATACGCGAGGTCCTGTAGCCGGAAATTATACAAATCTTGAATAGGGCGATGACGGTGGAAACATCGTCGGATGGTGCTCCAATGGCGCCGATAGATATCACTCACAGGGTGGTCTTCGGGCAAGGCGTCAGCGGGAGGCACAGCTGGATCCTCAGGAAAGTCGTGTTCGCCTCTCACATTCTCACGCGCCAAGGGAGATCTCGATCGGTCACGTCGCCTCATCCTGATCGTATATACTCCTGTAAAATAGAGCCGATTTTGACAATGAATCGGTCACGATTTTCTTTGGAGGGGCAAGGTCAATAGGACTTGCGCTTTTTATACTACTAAAATGTGAAGTAGATTACATCTTACATAGGCCTATGCATATCACCTTGAAGTATTCTGGGGCATGGTCAGTACTTCCCAGTTTTCCCTTTGTCTACTACTCGCCGATTTTTTTTGATTTTTTTTATTTATTTATTTATTTATTTTCCCCGAGAGCTACAACATGACACCTCACTCTACCCAATCGGGCCACTAGTGCTCCACCTAGACTCCAACATGTCCACCCCGTATGGATTTATACATACATTGGGCTAATATCCCAGTATATGAGTGTCTATGGGTCTATATGCATCTATATACAAGCCTACCCGGTACTTAAAAAAACATTTCATAGCTTTTCCCATCGTATTCTACAATCTCACAGCCCAGAGTAAAATGCATAAACAAATGACCACCACCCTATACACGCAAAAAAGATAGAAATGCGCGAAGAGAGGATTGGCCTAGACCGAGTTGTCTCCCTTGCGTAATAAGGTTCAGATGGCGCTATGATTGGAAATGTGCGATTATCCGGGGAATTGTACCAATTGCCATACTGTGCGCCATTTTGTCACACAAAACTCTTAAATTCGTGCATCATATTATTCTAGAATGTATTGTGAACACTTTGAGATAAACTGAAACGTACGGGTAGGAGAGATCTTGTCTGTTTAGTCAATTGTTGGATCATGTCGTCTGCCAGTTCGTTGTTGGTGCTGGCAGTACTACGCTGTAATCTCAGCTGAGCCATGCGCGAGACATGGTGTAATTCTTGTTGTTAAAGTCAATGAGTGATTTTGAGCGACAAACTCTATAAATAGTAAGATCGTAGGCATATATAGTGATGGTGTACGGATATTTCATGATGTAGCGGGAATGTGTAACGTAGAACAAATGTACGGTGTCCCATTCCGTGCTCCTTGTCAAGTTGCTGGAAAAATATCCTGGAGGACTGACTGCATATGTGGAGAATTATTGGAGCTTTATATGTCATGAGCTGCTTGAGAAAATACGTGAAATTTGCATTGATAAATGGTCCAAAACCCGCAGTGGACGTCCATTCAATCGCGCGAATGAAACTAAAAATAGAGCTGTTTTGTTGACATAAAAACAGCTGATCGATGTGAAGGATGGTTCAGTTACACGAGAAAATTCTGCCAATATATAAATGCCTACCTATAGATACTAAACTTGGCCGCTACAAGTTTCCATAATATAGGGAAATAACTGTGATGTCTTTTTTCACTGTTCTCCTGAAGACCTAAGCTGAAAAATTTCGAGAAGGGATAGGGGGGGGAGGGGTAATTTCCTAGCATAGATATTATTAAAAAATAAGTTATATTACATACGTGTACGGTGTTGATTGGTGTTACTGAGTGATACTGGTCAGCTGCATGTCATCAATGAGGCGAACACGGTACTTTTGAAGCTTCACTTCCTGGGATGACTGTAGGCTCAGACTGATCAAAAACGGTGTAATAGGCTGGTGGCTGGCTGGTGAATTTGCACTGGTAAAATGAAAAAAAGTAAAAGGTTCTCCACAGCTCATACAAGCAGGCAAGCAGGCTGGCAGGCTAGAGGTGAGGCAGGCAGGCAGGCAGGCAGGTGAGGCTGGCTAGAGGTGAGGCAGGCAGGCAGGCAGGCAGGCAGGCAGGCTGGATAGGCAGGCAGGCAGGCAGGCTGGTCAGGTCAGGTCAGTCAGAGTGCTCCGCAGGGTAGTGCAATGAATACACCCCACCCCCTAAAAATCGCCTGCTTTTATACGTTTAAACCCACCATCCACCCACCCACCACAGCCGCCATCTTAAACCCACCATCCACCCACCCACCACAGCCGCCATCTTAAACCCACCATCCACCCACCCACCACAGCCGCCATCTTAAACCCACCATCCACCCACCCACCACAGCCGCCATCTTAAACCCACCATCCACCCACCCACCACAGCCGCCATCTTAAACCCACCATCCACCCACCCACCACAGCCGCCATCTTAAACCCACCATCCACCCACCCACCACAGCCGCCATCTTAAACCCACCATCCACCCACCCACCACAGCCGCCATCTTAAACCCACCATCCACCCACCCACCACAGCCGCCACTGGGGAATCCCCCGACCCTCCACACTTCCGCCACAAATCTGCGCAGAAACACCTGCGCACTCGTCAAAATGCGCGCTGTGCCGTGTTATCGCTACTACTTTCCCTGATTATCAGTCCCAGTCCATGGTAGATACAGTCGGTTAATTCCTCTTTTTCCGAGAATGCCACTGTGCAACATGTTATTGAAGTCGCCGAGAGAGCACCAGAAAGCGTGCGCCAAGACTTTGCCATAGTCCAATTTGACTTAGCGGTAGCTATAAGAAGGCATACTCTTGTCAAAATCATACAAAGTTCAGTAATGTGATTATTAGAATGAGGGTGTTCGATACCGGTATCGTATGTTAAGTGCTTGCTGCCCTCGGCAAGCCACAGTCACTTTGGTTGGCAGGGGGTGTCTTCGTCGATGTTGTTGTTGTTGTAATTATATATAAATATATTTTGTTGCAAGAATATAATTATTTCCCACCTTTTCATACACCACAATGACAGTAGATGTCATAAAAATGCTTTCTATACGCCCTACATCGATCTACATACCCCTCCTCTACTAGATCTCCGTCTATAATGTCATTATAGCCAGCCACCGTAGTCAATATCAATCACAGTTTTTTAAGCATAAGTGCGATGTTAACCATCAACTTATCGTTCACTGGGAACGTGATTCTTCACCCACGTGACCTTGCGTGTAGTACCACATGGCGGATAGCAATTTGTTCTGGTGAATGAGATTTCAGAGACAAAAAATATGATCCATGTCTACCTTGTCACAAGTCTATATTTTGAATACCCATATTGGGATCTTTCTGTGCTAATACGTTATGCATGGCAAGATTATGCCTTCAGGGAATTGCGTGGTGCGTTGCTTAGCCTACACTGGGTACCAAATGATCGTATACGCTTGTGGACGGGCCGGGTTGGGGGGAGGAGGGGGTGGGGGGGGGGGGGGTAGGGATTGGGTTGGTCTTTATTATAGTAAAGTATAGGATTTCCATTCCTGGTCATGGTAAGAATAGGCCTCAGCCCCTCAGAGAGCTTGTCGTGAGAGGCGACTAACTGGGGCACCCGTGGAGTTCCCGATTGTGAGAACGAATGAAACCCTACCCGTGTGGATTCCGGGTGTGAAAAGGGATAGGAACCAAACGTCTTGATATGACTGAAATAGTGTTGAAAGCAACATAAATCATATTTAATCACTCACCCGCCCTTTTTCCCCAAATATAATATAGGCACTTTATTTACCTCCGGATTCCTAACATAACATAACATCCGTTTATACATCAATATGATATAGAATGACTTTAACTACCAGGTAAAAGACTGTCATCTGTTTGGTTTGAAAAGGCACATTCCATTTGTATTGCACATGTACACTATTGACTGAAAGAATAACTGGACTCTCCCATAACACTTCACGCACCGATAACCACAGCTCCATAGAAAGTGTTGAGACGAGTTTGATTCACCGAGGACGAACGTTGACAATTCATAGTCTCACACACCGGCCAGTTTATCCAGTGTTTCGGGACAGATTGGCACACGGCACTTCACTTTTTGCGCAAGGCACCCACCTGGAGAAGACGGGTCGTTTTCAGGTAGGCTGACACTAGCTTGAATTGACACATGGTTGAGAAAAGAGACTGTTTAACAGTCGGTCTCGTGGCGCATGTTCTGACATATGGAAAATAACAATTGAACTATGGAACGATATTTGTTTTAATTCATGTTTGAGCTGGGTTTGAGAAGATTATATTGGTCTTAATAATAGAAATTTGTCGTTTGTAGGTCTATATACGGGACTGAAGATTCTCGAATATAAGACTTCCCAATTGATTATAAGAATTTCGTTACGAAGCCTACTGATACGCCATGCATGCATATCACCATATATATTCGAAACATAACATAATCACGTATAATTTCGAATACTTCCTTGTATTATCTTGACCGTAGGCAACTGTAGTTGTGATGCCTATTCAATTACCTTTCATAGGTGAATCCCCTCGCAATATGCGTTTCTCTTTTGCAACAGTAAATAGACATTATATGTTACCTTTGGTGAGAACATCTCGTTACAGTATGCATGGTAGATCATATATCCGTGATCAGAATAAGAGTTCTTCGAGATTGCCGTTCGGACAAAAAGGTCCCAATATAATTGGATACTAGTATACACCCTCCCATTTCCTCGTTGAAAGTTTGGGCGAACTCTATACAGTATTCAATCTAGGAAACCAAGATGGTAAATCAGGGGATATTCCGTGATAATATATCTGAGTTTACTGAGATTGTACAGTATTCATCCTCATAAAACAAGGCCATTACTGCGTTCACATATCAAACTGTGAATACAAAAGTTGACTTGGTGTGAGAAGATGAGGCTATTAAACTGATAAAAAAATATTTTAAATAGCGTCGAACAAGGCAACACGACTCCCCCCCCCCCTATTGCCTTCCCCAATAGTACATTCACAGCGTGTAACAATGGCAGATACGCATACGCCTATCCATTCTATTGATTATTTTTGGATGACTTTGAAAGAAATCGACTAGGTCAAACTTTATTCGAGGTCGATACGATACAATAAATAATAATAGGCTATTATTAAATAGATTATAGAAATGACGCTGATATAAAATCTATCAGTGCGTGACAATCGAAAGCTATACATTGTTCATGTTAATCTAACTGAAATTGAATGTACTTGTCCACTGTTCGATGTACTTTCCTTTTAATTCTAAATGAATTTGAAATTGACTGTTACGTTGATATAGGGAACTTTCATTGTGTTACTCCTCAGCCTATCCATCTTCACGACGTCGCGGTCACAGGGACTCGTAGTTGGTCGGTTATTAATTATGATACTAGTATTTATATATACTCTCCTACTCTATAATAAAGTTTATTGAATCTGTGAGTTGCCGTTTTGGCCGGGGGGTGGGGGGGTTGGCGGGAAAACCGTGGTTTCTACTGATACCCCTTGTATTATCATGACCGTAGGTAGGTAGAGGAGAGTATATATAAATATTAATATCATAATTAATAACCGATCAACTACGAGTCCCTGTGGTCGCGGTTTCTATTTGTGAGCCAAAGGCGAACCCTAGTAGTAGACAAAACATGGATCCATGCCCCTTTCACCCCGATGTAAAAATGACGTCACTTCCGGTTTGGGTGAATGGAGCGTGACCTTTGGACATGTCCAGACTTGTCTGTGTCTCTCCCAACCTCGCCACCAGGGGTAGCTTCCGTCGCAGGAAAATTGCCGCACTTCATCTGACCCCTGGTAACACGGTCGTTCGATTTGCCAACATTCTTGGTCCCGTGATCCTTTGCGAAATGTCAAACAACAACAACACCGACATAACGTCATAATTGAAAATTAATCGCAACAATACAAACAGACGACGTCACGTCTCAAACGCGTCCCTAAGACCTGTGTGACGTCGGGTCACATGCATGATCTCCACAGATACGTCTACGTTATGTTCCACGTTCTATGCGTTCGTGCATTATCCAATGGGAAGCTGTAATGCTGACCGTGCAACCAGAGTCTGTAGGGAGAACGGGACCGGATGACTCTGGATTCGAGATTGGTGTCTCCCCGTGTCTTTTGATGTACTGGGGTTTTCCCCGGCCGCCATTGTGGGAAAATGGCGGATATGTTGACCGGAAAGACCCGAAGGTGACCGCCATTATCCGCCATTGTGGGAAAATGGCGGATAATGGCGGATACGTTGACCGGAAAGACCCGAAGGTGACCGCCATTGTGGGAAAATGGTGAATACGTTGACCGGAAAGACCCGAAGGTGAACGCCATTCTTAACCCCACAGATCTCCTCCCACGGACCTGACCGAATATAGTCGGAGGTGAACGCCATTGTGGGAAAAAAAACCCATGACACGGAGAGACACAGACAAGTCTGGACATGTCCATAGGGTCTACTGAAATTCGGGTCCCTTTCACCCGGATGTAATGACGTCACTTCCGGTTTATGGTGGAGGTCATGAGGAGGTGTGCGCAGGAGTGTTCTCACCCAATCAGAAGCGAGTATTTTGACCCGGTGCATTATGGGACATATCCAAGATGGCGGCGTCCGCTTGAGCGACATTGTGGAAAAACCCCACAGACAGGTTAGTACATGCATTCCTATGATGTTCACAGGTTACGCCCATTCACGAAGGGCCGTCACAGGGCGTAGTAGAAAAAAGCGCATTTCTAACATTATTGACCTTATGGCGCAAGCGAGTATAACAAGTGCAACGCACGGTGTATAAAACCCTACCCAACAGGTACACTATAAAGCCACCTCTCTAACCGTTCGCTTTTCATTCCCCACCATGGCAGCGAGCGGAACAGAGCTTGCGTTATTCCAACTGACGTCCGACGTCTACCTCATCGTCAATGACGATCACCTGGAGCTGGTCCAAGACGCACCACAGAAGGGGAAGATTTTGTTATCGCTATCAGGCTGGACTCTATTGACACGATTGTTACAGGGAAAAGACCCCGAAAGGGATTTCATGCACGTGGAAGTCGGCGTGCACATACGCACTTCTGGAGAGGATTCCCGTTTTCCCCGGTTGGAACAGAGTGGAGGTACCTATATCACACTCTGTCCACCCTTATGGATGGCACTGAAAGATGTACTCCCCCAGGTGGATGACTTACTACACCCCAAGGTGAAAGAAGGGACTGTGGCTTACACCTGGCTGCACCATATTGTTGTCCCCCAAACGAGTGGACCTCATCGATAGCGGACTTAGGTGTTGGTGTACGCCTGAACCCAAAGCGCACGTCTCTTTGTCACCGGAAGGAAGGACTACCTTGAAACGGGTGTTGTTGGGTGACATGCACGGTGATAGCATTCACCTGTGTGACGACATCTACATTTTCTGCGGTCCCTTTTTCGCTCGACCTGGACCCCGATCTATGGATGGCTTTGGAACAAGTAGTCCCCATTGTCGATAAGGTACTATCTCTATAGGAGCCACATAACCCATCAGAATAGTACGTATCACGGACTACACCCGTAGAGCTACATCTAGGCGCGCATGTGTGACCTGGTCTATAAAACACGTCTCTCTGGATCCCACACCTTCATTTCTACGGTTGCAGAGCCATGACGGAGATCCAGCCCTATGCGACTCGCATTTTACAGCATGCCATCGTGGTTAATTCACTCACGGGTTACCGAGCAGTGGTCCGGTCCATGTTTGCAGATGGCGACGACAACGAGGGGCGACGCCAGAACCTGAACGATTTCGCAGAAGCGGTCTTCGACAGAGTGCACTCGATGGAGAGGTGTGCCATCACTCACCACTACTGGACTATGACAGCCATCCTTGATGCTCGGGCTATGAACCACGAGCGCTCACGCCGGAACCAGCGACGGCTGGTTGGCCTCACAATAGTCTATGCCCTATTGACCCTGGCGCTGTGGCATTGACAGTGGGACCTCACTATAAATACGAGGGTCAGACAGAGTGTGTGTCATTCACCGTTCGTCATTGGATCAAGCATGTCACCAGTCCTACGAGCCATCCTTCCCCTTACGCCCCGGGTGGGGTTATACGTCTATGAAGATAAAGTCATCCTCGTGGAAGACCGTGGAGATGTTTGCTGGTCGCCCGCTGAGACCGTATCGAATACGGTTACGCTACACCGTGACGGCTGGACCAAATTTAAACGGGTGTTGAGCGGCGAGCTCGATGGACACCTCATCCACATAGACAATGCCATCTACGTATACCGTGGACCCTTCTTCCCACGCCTGGGCCGCTACCAAGACCCTACGCGAAGCTTCACCCTAGACCCCGATCTGTGGATAGCCTTCGAGAAAGTGGTGCCTATCGTGGACCAGCTGTTTACACCGGACGAGCGGTCATCAGACGAGTTGGAGTGGGCTCGTGCCCTGAGAGAAGCAGCGGCAGAACCCAATGAACAAATGTCTAGCCATGAACCAGACGACGATGCCATTGATTACCCGGCTCGACTTTGACCCCCCGATCCTTTGATCTCATGGGGTTCTCCCTATAAATACGAGAGACAGTCAAATCTGGTACCATTCACGTACTGACCATGACGGAGCATATAATACGGAATTACAGCCTGTCGTAAAAACACAGCAAGACTACTACACGGTGGAGCAGATTTTGAAAACGGAACGTCGACATGGCAAACTGTTTCATTTCGTCAAATGGCAAGGCTGGCCCAGTTCCTTCAATTCCTGGGTCGCTGCCAACCAGGTGAAACGACTATAAAGCCAGACACCACTACCGTCATCCTTCATTCCACGTTCGACCACGGTGCTATGGACAAACATCAGCTGCCTCTGAACACAGCGTCTCCCAAAACGCGCAAAGCGCAAGTGGGCTTTGTGGTGATGCTGAGTGTGTTGTACGGAGGTGTGTTTTACGACGTAGCCTATGTCAGCACGCTACTTAACCAACTGAGAACACCAGCCATCAGTGAAACCAGTCTACAGATAGCACCAGTCAACCCCGTATCGAGCCCAGTCACCACCACACCCCGTGTACAAGCCACATCGAGCTCCACACCAAGCTCCACACCTACACCAAGTACACCCACTACGTCTGAAGACCCACCGGATTTCAACCCTCACAGTGAACAGACAACGACGACCGACGTTGTACCCACCACCATCATCATTCCCAGTGAACAGACAACGACGACCGACATTGTACCCACCACCACCACTCCAGTTCACTCGTACCAAATTTACAAGAGCGGGTTACCACGACAACGGATACAGCTCGAACCGTGGACCCTCGGTGGCAGCATCCCTTCACTTGCGTCATCGCAGGACCGACGGGCTCCGGCAAAACGCACTTCGTCAGGAAGCTCCTTCAACACGCCGACAGCATGATCACCCCACCCATTGCCCGAGTCGTGTGGTGTTACGGAGAATGGCAGGAAGCGTATGCAGCAATGCCCCACATCACGTTCGTGGAAGGCCTACCCAACCTGGCCGATTTGGAACCCGACACCTTGGTGGTTCTGGATGATCTCATGGCGGAGACGGATGCGCGTCTCACCCAACTCTTTACCAAAGGCAGCCATCATCGACGGCTCAACATCATCTACATTGTGCAGAATCTGTTCAGTAAAAACAAAGAACATCGGAACATCAGCTTAAATGCCCACTACCTGGTGGTCTTCAAACACCCGAGAGATACCATTCAACTGCTACACCTGGCGAGACAGATGTATCCCGGCCGCACACCGTTTGCGTTGGAAGCCTTCAAAGTTGCCACAACCCCTCAGCACGGGTATATGCTCTTCGACCTCAAGCAAGCCACCCCCGACCACCTTCGACTACGGACCGGCATCTTTCCCGGAGAGGCTCACCACGTGTACCTGCAAAAATAATGTAAACACACCCACAGTGGCTCCCCCAGCTGGGGTCTGTGTGTTTGATGATGGGGATAATAAAAAGGATGAATACCTCAGCATGGTTGACTTTGTCTCTGAAGTAGATAAAAAGAGCAGAGTTGTGGGTTCTAGCATTAGTTGTACATGATGTCTGCGCGAGTACGGAAGCACTCTCCGACGCTCCGTGTATTGAAGACGGTCCCACCCGAGTTGGTCCGAACCATTGTACGCGGTGCGGACGCTGACCTTGTACGCTGTCTGTGCGAGATCGGGTACAACCTGTTAAAAGGCAACGTACCACTGACTCCGGCTCAGAAGACCAAGTTGGCCAAGCATAAGACAGGTCTCCGAACCCTAGTCCAGAAGCGGGTCCCTCAAACACAAAAGAAAAAGGTGTTACAGAAAGGCGGCTTTCTCGGGGCCATCTTAGCACCGTTGGCGGCTTCCGTGTTGGGTCCAGTATTGGGTGGACTCTTCGGCCGACAATGAACCACACGAAAAAAATGGTCCTCGTCGAACCACGGTTCCTTCAAAACCTCCAATCGCCCTACCCTGTCCCGCCTACGGTGAAGACCATAAAAGCCCTCGATGGAGAGATGCAACAGATGTTACAGAGACCGGGGTTAAGCGACAGTGAGAAAGTACAACGGTACAATGAGACGCTTCAACGGTACATGACGTTCATGGACCAATACAAAACCCTCTCTACCCCACCACCACCACCACCACCACGCGTGACACACCGCCGACCTCAGCACCGCTCCAACAGCCGCCATTACCAGGGGTACCACCCACAGCCCCAGTGGGTGGAAGACGAAGTGCTGAAGAGTGTACCTGCATCGTTCAAGAAACAAGCTGGCCTGGTATTACAACGGATGAAACAGAATCCTAACATGACTTGGAATGATAAAGGCGAAGTCGTATGGCCGAGAGGCTAAAAAATCTTAGCTGACAGCCGCTTTATTCTACCAGGACACACCCGAGCACATGGACACGGTGGACAATGTGGGATATAACAAACGGAAGGCTTTCACTGCGAACGGTGCCTCGGTGGATCTCATGGGTCGACTACATGCAGACATATTCATGCAAGACCGGTACGTCTTGAACAAGATCCCCATCAAAATCCGACTGATACGTTCGCCTCCGACCTTCGCCTTGATGGCCACTAACGTAGAGGGGCATGCAGCTGACTAGAAGATTGTTATCCAAGACGCAGTGCTGTATGTCCGAAAAGTGAAACCGAATCCAGCCGTTCAATTGGGACACATGAAAGCCTTGGAAACAAAACCAGCCCAGTACCCTATCCGACGTGTACAAACCAAAGTGTTCTCTGTGCCTGCTGGAAATATGGGCGCCAACAAAGAAAACCTGTTCCTGGGGGAACTACCCAAGCGATTGATCCTGGCCTGTGTGGAAAATGCCAGTTTCAGCGGAGCCTACCCAGATACACGTTGTTCTGTTTCGATCTGACCCCCACCTTAGAGAACGACCATCAGCTGGCCATGGCCAAGCAAGGCAATTTACGGTTGGAAATCCACTTTGCACGAGCCCTAGTGACCACTGTCAATGTGATCTGCTACGCCGAGTTTGACAACATCATTCAAGTGGACAAGGCGCGCAACGTGCTGTGTGACTTCTCCACCTAACATGGATACAGACCAGATAACCACCGTGCTGGAGAATGACCCAGATACACGTATGGTCTTTCCCTTATATGTGTTGTAATTTCAAGGGGTGTTCGCCCGAGATGTGTTCCCATTAGACCGTGTGTATCCTGCTGCTTACGTTCTCAACACGGACGTGATGGATCGGCCCGGTGAACATTGGGTGGGCGTGTACTTGACAGAACAGCAGGGCGAATACTTTGACCCGTACGGCCTGCCACCCCTCCATCCCGATTTAACAGACTTCATGGATCAAGGCACAGAGACGTGGTGTTGGAACAGTCAAACGTTGCAAAGCGTGGCCAGTAGCGTGTGCGGACAATATTGCTTGTTTTACCTGTACCATGGATGCCGGGGAAGACTCTTATCTACCATCGTACAGATGTTTGACGAGTACCCCAAGGCCGAGGACCGCGATGTACTCGTATATGACTGGGCCGCCCATCATTTCAATGTACAAGCCCCGTTCTGGGCTTCAGTTCTTTCAATGTACACACGCCCGCTGTTCTGGGCTTAAGTTTACAAGCCCCCTGTTCTGGGCTTCAGTTCTTTCAATGTACAAGCCCCCTGTTCTGGGCTTCAGTTTTCACGTGGTTGTGCTCACGTTGTTGTCGTTACTGAATAAAAAACAAAATGAGATCTCACCAAAAAACCCTGTCTTGTTTTCTATGTGAGCATAATGCATGAAACTGGCTTTGAACACCGTATTAGCCAATCAGTGGCCTAGAATGGAGCCAAAGGTAACCCATCCATGTCCAGAAAACATTACCCGGGTGTACAAGAACCCGGATGTAGGCGCGGACGTAGGCGAAAGCATCCCAGTACCCGGATGTAGGCGCAGACGTGTACCTAGTACCCGGCCATTAGTTCTTTTATCGATCGCTCATTGGCTCTTTTTCTCGACTGCTGATTGGTCCAAATGGAACTGCCCATCCTTCCCACGTTAATTTATCCCCTTTTGGGGTTCAAGCTCTGTATATCGATGCCGCAACATTGTCGCCGAACCTTGCCGAAAGGGAGACCATGGACCGTTTGACCTGGACCCGACATTCATCCGCGCACTGCCGGTGATGACGCGCGCGCACGCTGCGGCATCAGATCACCCCCGCGCGCGCGCGCGCTGCGGCCGGGGCGGGCCGGGCCGGGCCGGGAAAGTTGGAGGTAGTGTTTGAGCATTCTGAAAAACCGGAAGTGACGTCACACACTTGCGCAGACCCACCAAACCACGTGAATGTTAGTCCAGGTGGATGCTCCCCCACCTATGATTCACATGGATACCTCACTCGAAACAATAGGCCCATTAGGGGCCCACCTAGACCACAAAAACGTCTATTTCCATACCCTTTGGCTACCGCGCATGCGCAGAATGACCCTATTTCTACCCCACACCCACGCCATCAGATGCTCCATTACATAGGCTTCACATGGATACCTCACACGACCCATTCGAGCCGTGAATAGCCCATCTCTAACCCAAACACACCCACACACCCCCAAAAATGCCTGCTTTCTATACTACGGCCAGGCTGCGCATGCGTAAAATATTGACAACGTACGAACCATTAGTGTAGTCAAGTGCTCCTGCATGAGAGCTTCACATTGATACCTCACTCGACCTCATCGGACCATTAGTGGCCCACCTAGATCCCAAAACGTCCATCCCGTATGGACCTATACACCCATAGCCATGCAGTATAGGCCTATTGGCCTACCCAGGTCTCGGTGACTTTTTAAAAAAATTTCACCGTTTCGTGCCGGGACACTTCCTATCATGTTTGTCTTGACGAGACTAAGAAAACAAATCCAAAAAACCATACCGCAAATGTATAGAAGTAGGTTTCCCTGTGGGACAAACATTAACCCGTATATGGGTCTATATGGGGCTATATGGTACTTTTTAAAAAATTTCACCGTTTCGTGCCGGGACACTTCCTATCATGTTTGTCTTGACGAGACTAAGAAAACAAATCCAAACAACCATACCGCAAATGTCTAGAAGTAGGTTTCCCAGTGGGACAAACATTGGTCCTATACCCCCAGTATGGGACTATATGGATCTCCCTGAACTTTTTCCAAAAATTTCAACGATTCGCTCCGCGACACTTCCTATCATGTTTGTCTTGACGAGACTAAGAAAACGAGACCCCACAACCTATACCGCAAATGTCGAGAAGTAGGTTTCCCAGGATGGTCCTATACCCCCCATACCCCATATGGGCATTTTCCCGTAATTTGGGATAAAGTCCGTGTTCCGTATTTTTTCAGGAAAATTTTTACATACACCCACCCTGGAACTAGGGGGAGATAACTCTATTGATAGGCAAGCCCCGTTAAGCCCGGCGACCTATATACCCCCCTTACCCCATATA
Source organism: Hanleya hanleyi (assembly GCA_036873755.1). Taxonomy (NCBI): domain Eukaryota; kingdom Metazoa; phylum Mollusca; class Polyplacophora; order Lepidopleurida; family Hanleyidae; genus Hanleya; species Hanleya hanleyi. The sequence continues at coordinate 178,986 of JAVTVY010045777.1, read as the reverse complement.
GGCATTTTCCCGGATTTTTCGATAAAGTCCGTGTTCCGTTTTTTTTCAGGAAAATTTTTACATGCACCCACCCATGACTGGATGCCCCTTCACATAGGCTTCACATTGATACCTCATACGACTCCATCGGCCCATTAGGGACTCCCCTAGATCCCAAAACGTCTATTTCCATACCCTTTGGCCACCGCGCATGCGCAGAATGGTGACAGCGCCCGAGCCGCTAGTCCAGTCAGATGCCCCTTCACGAATGCTTCACATGGATACCTCATATGACCCCACTGGACCATTAGGGGCTCCCCTAGCTCCAAAACGTCTATTTTCATACCCTTTGGCCACCGCGCATGCGCAGAATGCTGATATTTCAATCACACACCCAGCCCATCAGATGCCCCTTCACGAATGCTTCACTTTGATACCTCACTCGACCCAATCGGTCCACTAGGGACCCACCTAGGGCACAAAACGTCTATTTAGGTATTCCCCGTCAACGTATCCGCCATTTTCCCACAATGGCGCATTCGCGACTGCTCGGCCTATTTCGTCGAAGTCATAAACCTCGCGCATTAATGGTGTAAGGATTTTACAGCTCTCAGCTGTAAACCGTGATCCGCCGCACGCGAGGCACATCACATGCTGTAGGATATATTTCCGCTCATATAGTCCTCGTTGTATTTATCTCTTATCGGGAGATAAAATATATATTCAAATGAAATGGACATTCCCTTGATTCTACCCGTGAAGAATCTCTTCTAATTTGAGGTGTTTCTCTCGGTTTTTCTTCTTGAGCTAATCTCCATCAGTGTCCATGGTAACGGAAGTCATACAGCTGACATGCGCTGTTCGAAGTTTCCGCGTGATAATATTCTTTCAACATGGATGCCAATATGGATTCCTTCCAGTGCGGATCGAGGTCTAATGACCTACATTGTCCGAGATCGTGTCGAGTGACAATGGCGGTCAACGTATCCGCCATTTTCCCACAATGGCGCTCACCTTCGGGTCTTCCGGTCAACGTAACCGCCATTTTCCCACAATGGCGGTCGGGAAAAACCCCAGTACATCAAAAGACACGGAGAGACACAGACAAGTCTGGACATGTCCAAAGGTCACGCTCCATTCACCCAAACCGGAAGTGACGTCATTTTTACATCCGGGTGAAAGGGGCATGGATCCATGTTTTGTCTACTACTAACCCTTGACCAACTTGCATAGCATACCGCGTTCCGCCCACATTCGAGTTACGTGACCTAGAAAAATTGTGCTGATGGTAAAATACGTTTGGGTTTTACTTTACTTTCGCTGCTAAACTATTCGCTGATACCGAATGTAAAATATTTAATCTAAGCACGCATAACCACAGGGACTCGTAGTTGGTCGGTTATTAATTATTATATTAATATTTATATATACTCTCCTCCTACTCTATAATAACAAGGGGTATCAGTGGAAACCCCGACCAAAACGGCAACTCACAGATTCAATAAAACTTTATTATAGAGTAGGAGGAGAGTATATATAAATATTAATATCATAATTAATAACCGACCAACTACGAGTCCCTGTGATCGCGGACCGCCTTTAAAGTTTCATTGTTTCCTGCATTTGCCGGCCTTGTTGGATGTTTGATGGTAGATGAATGGGTTTATTTTCTCTTCAAATAGATTTCGTTTTAAACTATGTTTCCGTTATATTTATTAATGTTCATGGTTGTTGAAAATGTGCATGTTCATCTGCCACTGCATGGGTATCGCACAAGATGTGGTGTTTTCGAATCTGTTGACACGCTCGCCATGGTCGCGGTACTTACATGTAAGTGATCTGATTGGTCACTATGTGCAGGATGTTGCTTTTGCTGATTGGCTGATATCTAACGCTGTGTTGTCGTTGATCGCGATACATTGCCCAAGCGTACCAGGGGCTATACCTAGGATAGAGATACCCCTGGTTTTAGCGAGCTATACCTAGGATAGAGATACCCCTGGTTTTAGCGAGCTATACCTAGGATAGAGATACCCCGGGTTTTAGCGAGGATGCAGCCTATCGGGCAGCGGGATCTTATAAACGACATGCTATCTGGTCGTCCGGTCGTACGTCCGTCTGTCTACAATAACTTGTCCGGTCCATATCTCGTTCACTATCTTATGAACAACTCCGAAACATATGGAAGATGCTTAGCACCTTGCCGATTTGCAATGTCGGGCTTTTCAAGCGTTTCGATTTTCAAGCCTGTTGTCGTTCGTTCGGCTAGAATTTGTTATCGGGTCCATATCTCGCTTACCATCTTATGAACGACTCATAATGGCCCTTATGGCCCTTTATCGTCTGTCCGGCAACAATTTCTTGCCCGGGTTATACCTATAGGTTACAACCTAGAACCACCTACTTAAAATGGAGGTAATAAAGGTTGTCAAATAAATTTAGGAATATATCGACTGAAGATACACTTGCCATAGGCTAACATGGACATATATATCCGCATCTGATGTCATTGGGGGGAAAAATCTATCTAATTTGCTTAAGAATAAATAGTGTCATTGTTCTCTATTAATAATGACACTATGCTTTCATTGTTTAACCACTGTTACAAGTTGTAACAATATATAAGGTAAGTCACCTGAAGATTTTGGAGCATGATGATGAATAAGCCAAAAGTTATTAAGCAAAAACGACCATTTTTACCTCCATTTTAGAGAGCTAGTTCTCTTTAACCTGTTTACAGTTGATACTGAAATTCAGCAGTGATTGTAATATAACGTTAAGTGGAGACCTCCATGCGCGAACTACCCGTCTGTATGATTCCTATTGGCTGCTGACAAAGCGCATGCACCGTGCTGTTATCTTCTCGACCACGGAACCACTAGTCTAAATTCTGACTTGAAAATCAACAACTTGCGCAGGACGCTCCTTGCGATCTGCATTATGTCAGAATTACGAATTGTGAATGATCGCACTCGAGATGACCTTTTGGGTGCCCTAATTACTTACGAGTGTCGCGAGACCAGCGTTGTTGACTGAGTCATTACTTCCTAGTTTCAAGTATTTTGTAGTCCGTCCATTCTCACACCTATCAGGTCGCTGTCATTTGATAGCCAAAATCACCTGTTACATTTAGTTGTACACAGCGTTTAAAAGAAAATAGCTATGCTCCTTCCAAACGTTTCGTGTCTCCCAGAAACCAGAAAAGAAGGAAAAATGGTATGCTCAAGATTGTTTTGATTAGAAAAAAGTGATGAAAGCTGAAAATTTGGAAAATAAATAAATCAACTCGATTCATGTTGTTCAAACTTTTTACTTGGCCAAAAGGAAGTGTAAACAACTTATTACGTATAAAGAGCAAAGTCTCTTCAGGCAACTGATGAACCAGTTAGATGAGATGTGTGAAAACAATCCTAATGAATACTGGCGCAAAAATACGGTCATCCCCTAATAGCCATCACTTAGTTCTGGATGAATGTTTTGAACATTTTAAAACACATGATAGCCTACTAATGAGTCAGATAATTTAATTTTACTTGACATTTCGAGCAAGAGCAATAATGCTAAATTTCAGTCTTTGCCTATTAAGGCCTTTTAAACTAGGGGAAGGGGGGAAGGGGGCTCTGAAATCTACTAAAAATAAAAAGTGTCCAGGTAAAGATGGTATACCCAACGAATTACTGAAAACAATTATATAAATTAGATCATATTCAACCTTATCTTGAGCAGCGGCAAATTCCCTAAAGCATGGGATGCCTCTCAATCTGTTGTTATTCCTCTTCATAAAGAGAAGAATAATCTTCCTAGCTATAAACAGGGTCGTTAGAGCTTTTGGGTAGGACAGTGGACAACCTTTTCATTTTGAAATCTCTCGTGCACTCCTATATCTCCCGGAACAAGCTGCATATAGAGCGGTTTGTTCCGGGAGATATAGGAGTCCGCTCTATGCAGCTTTAATAGAATTTTAAAAAGCCTATGATATGATTGACAAGTCTATCCTGTTGGAAAATCTTGTAAACGTAGGTATAACTGGTAATATACTACATATTTTGCATCACATATCCTGGGCAAACATCCTTGTGGCCATCTCCACGATATTCTCCTTCACGAGGTCAGGCAAGGGTGCAATTTATCATCAATTCTCTTCAATATTTCCATTGATGATGTAGAGAACCGCTTTTAACCAACTTCCTATAGCCACCACATCTAAACAGTATACACGTCTGTCTCATTCATTCTTTGCAGATGATTTAGTAGTATTTTTTCCGAAACCAAGGCAGGTTGCAATGGTCCATCGAAGCTGCGAATGCTTTCTCCATATTCAATAGCTTACCATTAAACCTAGAGAAATCCAAAGTTATAATTTTCAGGCTCATCTCGGCAGTTACCCCATTGTCCACGACATTATGATAAATCTCATAAGCATATGTCCAGGTTGATATACATACTACATTCTTAATTATTGCATCATGCATTTCGATCCAGCCAGACCCGTCTTACTCAAAATAAAGCTGCAGAAGGAGGAGATTCTCATCTCTGAGATTGAAGTTTGGCATCTCATCGAATCCAACCATTCTGGTGAATTGTTAGTGGACGTGACAGAATTGAAGTCTATTAAATCGTGTCCTAAATTTGTTGACTCGCAGAGTGCAAAATATACCCCCAAGCAAATTCGAGACCTACTTGCATCTGAAACAAGTTTATACCATGGAACCGTATTTAATTCACACAAGGAACTGGAAGCAGAACAGACTCTTGTCGATTCATAAACCGAAACCTTAAAATTGAGACGGGACAACACTGTAAACCCACGATGCCACCGGACTAACATCTGGGTCTATTCTGTTCGGACAATGCTGTAGAGAATGAGACCCAAGTAGTAGGTAAAGCATATTTAAAGTAACATTTCACCCGGATGTAACTATGACGTCACAACTTCCTATGGTGGCGCCATCTGTACACTGGATGCAAGGGGGGCAACTCGATCTGCCAGAGTTTGGCCGCCATCTTGAATTTTTGAGGAGGTGTGGGCGGCCATCTTGAATGTTGTGCAAAAGGGGATGTATTCCTCCGCGGTGATGCGGTCCTGGCGGTGATGCGGTCTGCCTCCGCGGAGAAAAAGTAGTCCCTAGACTGGAAATACGCTGCATGGTCCGATGGGGTCGAGTGAGGTATCAAAGTGAAGCTTATGTGAAGGGCCATCTAATGGACTGGGTGTGGGGTTGAAATAGCGTCATTCTGCGCATGCGTGGTGGCCCAAGGGTATGAAAATAGACGTTTTGAGAGCTAGGGGAGTCCCTAATGGGCCGATGGAGTTGAGTGAGGTATCAAAGTGAAGCCTAGGTGAGGGGGCATCTGATGGGCTGGGTGGGTGCATGTAAAATTTTTCCTGAAAAAAACCGGAACACGGACTCGAAAAATCCGGGAAAATGCCTATATGGGGTATGGGGGGTATATAGGTCGCCGGGCTTAACGGGGCTTGCCTATCAATAGAGTTATCTCCCCTTAGTTCCAGGGTGGGTGTATGTAAAAATTTTCCTGAAAAAATACGGAACACGGACTTTATCCTAAATTACGGGAAAATGCCTATATGGGGTATGGGGGTATAGGACCATCCTGGGAAACCTACTTCTATACATTTGCGGTAGGGTTGTGGGGTCTCGTTTTACTCGTCTCGTCATTTAGAACATGATAGGAAGTGTCCCGGAGCGAATCGGTGAAATTTTTGAAAAAAGTCACCGAGACCCATATAGATCCATATAGTCCCATACTGGGGGTATAGGATCAATGTTTGTCCCCCCTGGGAAACCTACTTCTATACATTTGCGGTAGGGTTGTTTGGATTTGTTTTTCACGTCTCGACATTTAGAACACGATAGGAAGTGTCCCGGAGCGAAACGGTGAAATTTTTGAAAAAAGTCACCGAGGCCTGGGTAGGCCCATAGGCCTATACTGCATGGCTATGGGGCTATAGACCCATACGGGGTGGGCGTGTTGGGGTCTAGGTGAGCCCCTAATGAACCGATGATGTCGTATGAGGTATCAAAATGAAGCTCTCATGCAGGAGCATCCCACTGGGCTAATGGTTCGTCCGTGTTCAATGGTCTGCGCATGCGCAGTCTGGCCGTAGTATAGAAAGCAGGCATCTTGGGGGTATGTGGGTGTGTGTTTGGGTTAGAGATGGGCTATTCACGGTTCGAATGGGCCGTGTGAGGTATCCATGTGAAGCCTATGTGAGGGAGCCTCTGATGGCGTGGATGTGGGGTAGAAATAGGGTCATTCTGCGCATGCGCGGTAGCCCAAGGGTCGTTTTTGGGATCTAGGCGAGCCCTATTGACCTTTGACCTCAGAAATTTGCATATGACGTCACTTCCGGTTTGCGTGAATGAGGCGTTACCTTTGGACATGTCTAGACTTGTTTTTGTTTGTCATGTACTGGGGTTGCGCAAGTGTGTGTGTGTGACGTCACTTCCGGTTGGGATGAATGCTCAAACACACTACCTCCAACTTTCCCGTCCCGGCGGGCCCCGGCCCCCCCAGTGCGCGCGCGCGCGGGTTCTCCGGCCGCAGCGCGCGCGCGCGTCATCACCGGAAGTGCGCGCGCGGGACAAAAGGTGACATCCAAGTCAAAAGGTTCTATGTCCAATGAGACAATGTTGCGGCATCGATATAGTCAGAGCTTGAACCCCAAAAAGGGGATTGTAAATGAACCTGGGAAGGATGGGCAGGTCTATTTGGACCAATCAGCGGTCGAGAAAAAGAGCCAATGAGCGATCGAGAAAAAGAACCAATGGACGGGTACTAGGTACACGTCTGTGCCTACATCCGGGTACTAGGATACTTTCGCCTACGTCCGCGCCTACATCCGGGTTCTTGTACACCCGGGTAATGTTTTCTGGACATGGATGGGTTACCTTTGGCTCCATTCTAGGCCACTGATTGGCTAATACGGTGTTCAAAGCCAGTTTCATGCATTATGCTCATATAACTTATAGTAATAAACTTAATCTATACGTGTTGGACGAGTCTTCACTCACTGTCTTCCTTTACACGCACCTCAATGAAATGCCCGCTCCAAACCTAGACCAAAACACGTACTTGGTCTGTGGGCTAATTTCATTGGCTCTCTATTTTACTATAGTGCTCTTGCATTCTAACATTGATGGGTTACATTTTGGCCCCATCCTACACCACTGATTTCAGTTTGACTGAATCTCCACATTGGGCATTTATGCATTATGAATAAAACACACAAGACAGGTTTTTTTGTGAGATCTCATTTGTTTTTGTTTTTTTATTCAGTAACAACAACAACGTGAGAACAACCACGTGAAAACTGAAGCCCAGAACAAGGGGCTTGTACATTGAAAGAACTGAAGCCCAAAACAGGGGGCTTGTACATTGAAAGAACTGAAGCCCAGAACAGGGGGCTTGTAAACTTAAGCCCAGAACAGCGGGCGTGTGTACATTGAAAGAATTCAAGCCCAGAGGCTTGTACATTGAAATTCGGTGTTAAGGCCGTGGCTGGCACCTGTTGTCCATCCACATGCAGGGCCACAAAATTGATGCCGAAATGTTTAAAGTCAAACGGATTCTCTGGGTAGGCTCCGCTGAAACTGGTATTTTCCACACAGGCCAGGATCAATCGCTTGGGTAGTTCCCCCAGGAACAGGTTTTCTTTGTTGGCGCCCATATTTCCAGCAGGCACAGAGAATACTTTGGTTTGTACACGTCGGATAGGGTACTGGGCTGGTTTTGTTTCCAAGGCTTTCATGTGTCCCAATTGAACGGCTGGATTCGGTTTCACTTTTCGGACATACAGGACTGCGTCTTCGATGACAATCTTATGGTCAGCTGCATGCCCGTCTACGTTAGTGGCCATCAAGGCGAAGGTCGGAGGCGCCCGTATCAGTCGGATTTGGATGGGGATCTTGTTCAACAGGTACCGGTCTTGCATGAACATGTCTGCGTGCAGTCGGCCCATGAGATCCACCGCGACGCCGTTCGCGGTCAAAGCCTTCCGTTTGCTATATCCCGTATTGTCGTTCTCTGCGCCCATGTGCTCGGCTCTGTCCTGGTAGAATAAAGCGGCTGTCAGTTGAGATTTTTTAGCCTCTCGTCCATGCGACAACAGCGTCTCGATGTAGGCTCGATAGGGGTGCGTGTTGGTCGAGTCACTGATGAGTTTGTCGCTGAGAAATATATCCACCTGTTGAAACATTGAGTGCAGCCAGAGATTCGTCGGGCCCACCGTTGCTTGGTCGGCGATTCTGGTGCCATCTCCATTGACGATCTTGGCTTTCACATACAAGTATGTATGGGCTAAATCCACATAGGCCGTATCCGCATTACTGATGGTGAACTCGATGGGCCCTGTTGCGTTGATGCTGGATAGCGGGAGATGCTCCACCCATAATCCTTGTTCGGCACTGGTCTGTGTGGGCGGGACGGTCCACAAATCAAATTCACTGTTGGTGGAGGGGCAGGACTCGGCGTGGATCAAGGACATGTTTTAAGAAAAGATATCCCGGATCTTCGATGTGCATCGTCGCTGGGTCGGTCGTCGACTGGTGCGTGGTCTCGGTGGGGCAGGTCTTTTATTCCCTACGGTACGTTGTGCTTTGGCCACCAAGACGCCTCCCGCTTCTTTGGCCCGCCGTTTCAAGGCTTCTTTGGGTGCCGTACCCCCAAGACATCACCGGCCACTTGCAGTCCACTGCGTACCGCTTGTTTGCCGATTGCTTTCACCCCACGCGTCACCAAGGGCAGGAGCGTTTTGACGATGCTCCCGAGTATCTTCCCCAGTCCATGTCCACGTTGCATGCGTGCACCGCTGAAGACCGGAAAGCCACCCCCGGCCTATTGGGCATAATAGTCCATATAGCTGCGTGCATCGCACTCGTAAGGCACCTTCATTATACAAAGTGGGGAGCACGTGCTTGTCGAAAATGAAGTGTCAGCACCACTTTCCCGCGTTCGAATGTCACCGGTCGTCCCGTGTCATCTCTTATATCCACCGTGATAGTGTTGATGTGGGTTTGTCGTACGGGCAGGTAGAGCATGTTGGTGAAACTGTGGGTGACTTGATCTCCATACAACTTTTTAATGGGGACCACCCGTAACAGAGGTGTGTTGATATCGCCCACAATATGGCTGTCCACCACGTCCGAGTAGACGTAGAGTCCGTACATACCCGACTTCATATCCATCGGGATCTCGCCTTGGTGGGCGGTGGGACCAGCGAACGTCAGTAGATCGAAGCCCAGCATTTGCTGTAGGATAGGACTCAGTACGACATTCGCGTTGGCAGTGACGATAAGCTCTGCCTTGTCCTTGTGTGCGCTGTAATCGAGGTTCACGTGATTCTTGAAGGGATAGGCTTTGATGGGTTTTGAAGTATTCGTGACCTCCCGTAGAGCCTTATAATGCAACAGTCTTGACAGCCCACCCATGAACTCCTTGGGAGTATCGTATTGGCCTTCGGGGTGTCTTTGCCTTCGTAGGTCACGTCGTACCACACTTCATTGGCTCGCACGTTGTACCACGAGTAAGGGTATTGGATATCCACGAGGCCACATTCCCATCGTCCAGGTAAATGCAACGGTTGCGGTAACTGGGTCACGTACTTGGCCACGGTGTTGTCAGGAAACACATCCAGCGAACTGTTACTGGGTAGGGTGAGGTAAAACATGGCGACTGAGCTGTCCTGCTGCTGCTGTTGGTTTTAATAGGTCTTCCAGGGCTTGGGTGGTTGTGTCCGGCGTCGTGTTCGTCGCGTTGACTTGCTACGTGTCACGGCTCGGGAGATGTGGGGTGTCCTGATCAAGGGTGGTTTTTTAAAGGTCTGAAAAGAAGGTGCCCGTTGTGGTTGTGGAGTTTAGGGGGGTGACTCCGGTTCCCAGTCGGATTCCCAAGAAGGTAGTGGGCCACTCGGCGATTGCTGGGTTCGCTGCATAAAGGCCCAGCGGTGGGGGTTCCCCACCAATTCCTGTGGTACATGCATGTCTTTCAAGCCTTGAGCGAAGACCTCCCATCCGCGAGGATCCGTGTGCGACCTGCGTTGACGCATCAGGTCATTCACTAAATCCGTCATGTGGGTGCCGGGGACCACCTGATTCTGTACCAGGAGTTCGCCTTTATCATTCCAAGTCATGTTAGGATTCTGTTTCATCTGTTGTAACACCAGGCCAGCTTGTTTCTTGAACCAGGCAGGTACATTCTTCAGCACTTCGTCTTCCACCCACTGCAGGGCTATGGGTGGTACCCCTGGTAATGGCGGCTGTTGGAGCGGTGCTGAAGTCCGCGGTGTGTCACGCGGTGTGTAGAGAGGGTTTTGTATTGGTCCATGAACGTCATGTACCGTTGAAGCGTCTCATTGTACCGTTGTACTTTCTCACTGTCGCTTAACCCCGGTCTCTGTAAGATCTGTTGCATCTCTCTATCGAGGATGTTTATGGTCTTCACCGTAGGTGGGACAGGGTAGGGTGATTGGAGGTTTTGCAGGAACCGTGGTTCGACGAGGACCATTTTTTTCGTGTGGTTCATTGTCGGCCGAAGAGTCCACCCAATACTGGACCCAACACGGAAGCGGCCAACGGTGCTAAGATGGCCCCGAGAAAACCGCCTTTCTGTAACACCTTTTTCTTTTGTGTTTGAGGGACCCGCGTCTGGACTAAGGTTCGGAAACCTGTCTTATGCTTGGCCAACTTGGTCTTCTGAGCCGGAGTCAGTGGTACGTTGCCTTTTAACAGGTTGTACCCGATCTCGCACAGACAGCGTACAAGGTCAGGGTCCGCACCGCGTGCTATGGTTCGGACTAACTCGGGTGGGGCCGTCTTCAATACACGGAGCGTGGGAGCGTGCTTCCGTACTCGCGCAGACATCCTGTACAACTAATGCCAGAACCCACAACTCTGCTCTTTTTATCTACCTCAGAGACAAAGTCAACCCTGCTGTGGTATTCATTCTTTTTATAATCCCCATCATCAAACACACACACTCCAGTTGGGGGCGCCACTGTGGATGGGTTTACATTATTTTTGCATGTACACGTGGTGGGCCTCTCCGGGAAAGATGCCGGTCCGCAGTCGAAGATGTTCGTGGGTGGCTTGCTTGAGGTCGAAGAGCATATACCCGTGCTGAGGGGTTGTGGCATCTTTAAAGACTTCCAACGCAAACGGTGTGCGGCCGGGATACATCTGTCTCGCCAGGTGCAGCAGTTGAGTGGTATCTCTCGGGTTTTTGAAGACCACCAGGTAGTGGGCATTTAAGCTGATGTTCCGATGTTCCTTGTTTTTACTGAACAGATTCTGCACAATGTAGATGATGCTGAGCCGTCGATGGTGGCTGCCTTTGGTAAAGAGTTGGGTGACCCGCGCATCCGTCTCCGCCATGAGATCATCCAGAACCACCAAGGTGTCGGGTTCCAAATCGGCCAGATTGGGTAGGCCTTCCACGAACGTGATATGGGGCATTGCTGCATACGCTTCCTGCCATTCTCCGTAACACCACACGACTCGGGCAATAGGTGGGGTGATCATGCTGTCGGCGTGTTGAAGGAGCTTCCGGACGAAGTGCGTTTTACCGGAACCCGTCGGTCCTGCGATGACGCAAGTGAAGGGATGCTGCCACCGAGGGTCCATGGTTGGAGGTGTATTCCTTGTCGTGGTAACCCGCTCTTGTAAATTTGGTACGAGTGAACTGGAGTGGTGGGTACAACGTCGGTCGTCGTTGTCTGTACACTGTGAGGGATGATGATGGTGGTGGGTACAACGTCGGTGGTCGTTGTCTGTTCACTGGGAGGGATGAAATCCGGTGGGTCTTCAGACGTAGTGGGTGTTCTTGGTGTAGGTGTAGAGCTTGGTGTGGAGCTCGACGTGGCTTGTACACGGGGAGTGGTGGTGGTGACTGGGCTCGATACGGGGTTGACTGGTGCTCTCTGTAGACCGGTTTCGCTGGTGGCTGGTGTTCTCAGTTGGTTAAGTAGCGTGCTGACATAGGCTACGTCGTAAAACACACCTCCGTACAGCACACTCAGCAGGGTTAGCACTATCACCACAAAGCCCACTTGCGCTTTGCGCGTTTTGGGAGACGCTGTGTTCAGAGGCAGCTGCTGTTGGTCCATAGCACTGTGGTCGGACGTGGAATGAAGGATGACGGCAGGGGTGTCTGGCTTTATAGTCGTTTCACCTGGTTGGCCGCGACCCAGGAATTGAAAGAACTGGGCCAGCCTTGCCATTTGACGAAATGAAACAATTTGCCACGTCGACGTTCCGTTTTCAAAATCTGCTCCACCGTGTAGTAGTCTTGCTGTGTTTTTACGACAGGCTGTAATTCCGTCTCGTAAAACGTCCCTAGCAACGGTTCCCCTTGAAGATCTTCCAGTTCATAGACTCGCCGCTGTCGGGGTAGGCGCCGTTTAATCAGGAAGTGCTCATCGCTCCAGTTGGGCAAGTAACTTTTCTCGAACTTGCCCTTGACTTTACTGATCCGTACAGGGTCCCCGACCTTGTACACCGCCTTCGTCGTTCGCTGCGATGGCCTGGGGTACAAGACACGGCGGACTTGGGCTTCATTGCTTTGGGTCACGGTAATGGGGGCTCTCTCTATACTCCGGTGATAGGCTCGATTGTAACCCCTTACAAGTTTCGGGAGAACATCGATGTACCGCCTTGTATTCTTATAGGTGAAATATTTATACATGCGGCCTTTGAATGTCCTGTTGAACCTTTCCGCCACGGAAGCCTTGGTCTCGTTGTACGTATGGAAGAAAAACACCTTCTGTTTCTTGAGAAAGGCTTGGAACGGTCTGTTGAGGAATTCCGTGCCTTCGTCGGTTTGCAAATGCAAAGGTTTGCGCCCGGTCTTGAAGATGTCTTTGAACGCCGCTATGAGATTCGCCCCCGTTTTCGTCCGGATGGGTACCACCCACTCGTACTTGGATAGGATATCGATGCACGTCAAGATATACCGATTCCCATCGTTGTGTTTGGCAAAGGCGCTCATATCGACCAAATCCGCTTGCCACTGGGCATCTATTACTCCCACGATGACCCGGTTCCGTAGAAACTGGCGACGGACAGCTCGATGTAAGGTATAGGTGTCTTGTTTTCTTAACCAATCTCTGACTTAGGCACGTTGTATCCCCTGGGGTTTGGCCGCTCGATAGAGAGCCGACAATGCACTATAGGCCGCCGGACTGTCGGGACGGTAGTATAAGTTATCCAACACCTTCTCCCAGCGCTTCATGGTGACAAAATAATGATGGACCCTGGCTCTATCGTTTATGTATAACGGGTATATCTTGGGCCGGAGTTTCTTTCTGATTTTCTTCGTGGGCTTCCACAGTGTCCATGGTAAATGACCAGTCCAACTCGTCTGATGACCGCTTGATAAGCACTTCATCCACATCTACCACGGCATCTTCCAATGCAGACCATAGATCAGGGTGAAGGGTAAAATGCACTGTACCCCCATCTAGCCGAGCCAATTGAGCAAAGAAAGGGCCGCGTCGGATGTACACATCGTGACACAAGTGGATGAGGTCGCCGTCCAGTTCACCAGACAACACCCGTTTGAATTTGGTCCAGCCCTCTCGGGACAGACGAATGTGAGCCGGGCACGGTTGTGTAGGGTCCGCATCACAGATGTCTCCTACCTCCTCCATGATATCGACCTTATCCGCATACACGTGCAGGAAAACCTCGGGGGTCAAGCTGAGATACGCCAGTATCATATGCTCCGCCATGGTCAGTACGTGAATGGTACCAGAGTTGACTGTCTCTCGTATTTATAGGGAGAAACCCGTGAGATCAAAGGATCAGGTGGTCATATCACTGGGCTGACTGAGTCTAGCCGGGTAATCAATGGCATCGTCGTCGGGTTCATGGCTAGACAGTTGTTCATTGGGTTCTGCCGCCGATTCTCTCAGGGCACGAGCCCACTCCAACCCGTCTGATGACCGCTCGTCTCGTCCGGTGTAAACAGCTGGTCCACGATAGGCACCACTTTCTCGAAGGCTATCCACAGATCGGGGTCTAGGGTGAAGCTTCGCGTAGGATCTTGGTAGCGGCCCAGGCGTGGGAAGAAAGGTCCACGGTATACGTAGATGGCATTGTCTATGTGGATGACGTGTCCATCGAGCTCGCCGCTAAACACCCGTTTAAATTTGGTCCAGCCGTCACGGTGTAGCGTAACCGTATTCGATACGGTCTCAGCGGGCGACCAGCAAACATCTCCACGGTCTTCCACGAGGGTGACTTTATCTTCATAGACGTGTAACCCCACCCGGGGTGTAAGGGACACGATGGCTCGTAGGACGGGTGACATGCTTGCTCCAATGACGATCGTTGAATGACATACACTGTGTCTGACCCTCGTATTTATAGTCCCACTGTCAATACCACAGCGCCAGGGTCAATAGGGCAAGACTATTGTGAGGCCAACCAGCCGTCGCTGGTTCCGGCGTGAGCGCTCCTGGTCCATAGCCCGAGCATCAAGGATGGCTGTCATAGTCCAGTAGTGGTGAGTGATGGCATACCTCTCCATCGAGTGCACTCTGTCGAGGACCGCTTCTGTGAACTCGTTCAGGATCTGGCGTCGCCCCTCGTTGTCGTCGCCATCTGCAAACATGGACCGGACCACGGCTCGGTAAAATGTAGACGTCGTCACCAGGTGAATGCTATCACCGTCCAGGTCATCCAACAACACCCGTTTCAAGGTAGTCCATCCTTCCGGTGACAAAGAGACGTGCGCTTTGGGATCAGACGTACACCAATACGTAAGTCCGCTATCGATGAGGTCCACTCGTTTGGGGTACAACAATAGGGTGCAGCCAGGTGTAAGCCTCCGGGTAGCCACAGTCCCTTCTTTCACCTCGGGGTGTAGTAAGTCATCCACCGCGGGGAGTACATCTTTCAGTGCCATCCATAAGGGTGGACAGAGTGTGATATAGGGACCTCCACTCTGTTTCAACCGGGGAAAACGGGAATCCTCTCCAGCAGTGCGTATGTGCACGCCGTCTTCCACGTGCATGAAATCCCTTTCGGGGTCTTTTCCCTGTAACAATCGTGTCAATAGAGTCCAGCCTGATAGCGATAACAAAATCTTCACCTTCTGCGGTGCGTCTTGGACCAGCTCCAGGTGATCGTCATTGACGATGAGGTAGACGTCGGACGTCAGCTGGAATAACGCAAGCTCTGTTCCGCTCGCTGCCATGGTGGGGAATGAAAAGCGAACGGTGAGAGAGGTGGCTTTATAGTGTACCTGTTGGGTAGGGTTTTATACACCGTGCGTGGCACTTGTTATACTCGCTTGCGCCATAAGGTTAGAAATGCGCTTTTTTCTACTAAGCCCTGTGACGGCCCTTCGTGAATGGGCGTAACCTGTGAACATCATAGGAATGCATGTACTAACCTGTCTGTGGGGTTTTTCCACAATGTCGTTCACCTTCGTGTCTTTTCGGGTACGTCCATACAGGGTGCAGTTTTCGACACTAGGTGACCACATCCCGACGAAATGGCCAATTTTCGACACCGGATGTGCCGCCATCTTGAACACACGCGCCGCAATCTTGGATATGTCCCATAATGCACCGGGTCAAAATACTCGCTTCTGATTGGCTGAGAGCTCGTTGAATTCCAACATGGCGGACTAGCCGCCATTTTAACCGCCAGCCGGGAAAAACCCAGTACATCAACACACACAAACAAGTCTAGACATGTACAAAGGTGACGCCTCATTCACCCAAACCGGAAGTGACGTCATATGCAAATTTCTGAGGTCAAAGGTCAATAGGGCTCGCCTAGACCCCAAAAACGTCTATTTCCATACCCTTTGGCTACCGCGCAAGCGCAGAATGACCCTATTTCTACCCCAGATCCACGCCATCAGAGGCTCCCTCACATAGGCTTCACATGGATACCTCACACGGCCCACTCGAACCGTGAATAGCCCATCTCTAACCCAAACACACACCCACATACCCCCAAGAGGCCTGCTTTCTATACTACGGCCAGACTGCGCATGCGCAGACCATTGAACACGGACGAACCATTAGCCCAGTGGGATGCTCCTGCATGAGAGCTTCATTTTGATACCTCATACGACATCATCGGTTCATTAGGGGCTCACCTAGACCCCAACACGCCCACCCCGTATGGGTCTATAGCCCCATAGCCATGCAGTATAGGCCTATGGGCCTACCCAGGCCTCGGTGACTTTTTTCAAAAATTTCACCGTTTCGCTCCGGGACACTTCCTATCGTGTTCTAAATGTCGAGACGTGAAAAACAAATCCAAACAACCCTACCGCAAATGTATAGAAGTAGGTTTCCCAGGGGGACAAACAGTGGTCCTATACCCCCCAGTATGGGACTATATGGGGCCATATCGTACTTTTTCAAAAATTTCACCGATTCGCTCCGGGACACTTCCTATCATGTTCTAAATGACGAGACGTGAAAAACAAATCCAAACAACCCTACCGCAAATGTATAGAAGTAGGTTTCCCAGGGGGACAAACATTGGTCCTATACCCCCATACCCCATATAGGCATTTTCCCGTAATTTAGAATAAAGTCCGTGTTCCGTATTTTTTCAGGAAAAATTTTACATACACCCACCCTGGAACTAGGGGGAGATAACTCTATTGATAGGCAAGCCCCGTTAAGCCCGGCGACCTATATACCCCCCATACCCCATATAGGCATTTTCCCGGATTTTTCGATAAAGTCCGTGTTCCGTTTTTTTTCAGGAAAAATTTTACATGCACCCACCCAGCCCATCAAATGCCCTCTCACCTAGGCTTCACTTTGATACCTCACTCAACTCCATCGGCCCATTAGGGACTCCCCTAGCTCTCAAAACGTCTATTTTCATACCCTTGGGCCACCACGCATGCGCAGAATGACGCTATTTCAACCCCACACCCAGCCCATTAGATGCCCCTTCACATAAGCTTCACTTTGATACCTCACTCGACCCCATCGGAGGGACTACTTTTTCTCCGCGGAGGCAGACCGCATCACCGCCAGGACCGCATCACCGCGGAGGAATACATCCCCTTTTCCACAACATTCAAGATGGCCGCCCACACCTCCCCAAAAATTCAAGATGGCGGCCAAACTCTGGCAGATCGAGTTGCCCCCTTGCATCCAAAGTGTACAGATGGCGCCACCATAGGAAGTTGTGACGTCATAGTTACATCCGGGTGAAATGTTACTTTAAATATGCTTTACCTACTACTGACCCATTTTCAGTGATATGTATCTACAGTTTTGGTCACTGTCATCTTATGATCAATTCGTTGTAATAATGCCAAACTGACTGCCCACCTCTGTGTAACACAGTGTTTCCAACTACACGGTCACCAGGAACCCCCTTTCATTTTATCAGTTTGAAAAGGGACCATAAATTGTAGTCCCTGTTTGGAACGCTATTTCCGGTATTATAGTTTGCTGAGATTGCTTGTAAATTAGCGTATTTAATACCTATTCAAGCGAATTCAAAAAAGAATGTTGGGGGCATATGGTGTTGGTCTAAATTCAGTATCATTTTCCTAGATGTGTATGATTGGAAGCAGATACATCGTCGGAGATACTTCCGTATCTTTATTCAAATGTTTTTATCAGTGTGTTCGACTTTCCTATGCATTTTAAGGTGAGACAAAGCCACCGTGCCATGGCGCATGTGCCTTGATCCTCTTTTTACGGTTTTGGTCATATGAAGGATATGTACCATTCTTTCGAGATTTAAAGCTTATGCCTTAAATATCATTAGTGTCCTGCAGTGTCTAATCAAATCTAATGAACATACTCATTTTGAACAAAAGATTATGGGCATTTTTGTTGTATTTTCTGGCTGAATGTTGACCGTCTTGGATTATGACGTCATACAATCAGACCAATCAACTGTTGTCAGTATCTGGATTCGCTCCAACTGCCATAGCCTTCGTGACCTGCTGCTGACACCTTTTGCATGATTCGGGGACAAATTTTCTTAATGAATTCAAGGGTTACAAAGAGAACGAAATATGTTGACTTTAGCATCATATTGGTCGAATAATCTTTCAGGGCAAAGTATTGTTAATCCTCTTATTAGTTGGCAAAATCTGTTTTCACTCTGTCACGGTCCGAGATAATCAGCCGAAATCACAGGATACACGTATTACGCATGCGCCAGCGTTTAAGCGTCCTGTCGGTGTCTTGTGCGCTGTCCTCAGTGTTTTATAGGGTGGATGGATGGTGTCTGGTTCCATGCTGCTTCAAGGATTTCGTCTTTGAAGTAGCAGGAACACAACTGGGCTGGGTGGTGCTGAGTTGTTTCGTCGTGATATAGCTGAAATATTGTTGAAAGCAACGTTAAATTCTATTTACTCACTCACTCTTATCGACAGCAGGTGCCAAAAATGGTACTTTGGAAGAGGCCTTTGCTGTACACGTCATAGTTGCACGCGCGTCTACGTCACTCAAGGAGTCGATTTCCATTGATTCAAGATGCCCGTGCATCAAAGCTGACAAGCGACGTGGCGGTGGCCAACATTCTGTCAAATGAATGTACGCCTGTACATTTTGGCCATTTGATTGAAATTGCAGTTTAAGGGCCGCTTCTCGTACGCATTTCGCAGCCCATCAACTCAATGTTTTATTTTAATTACACGTTACATTTCTTAGTTTGTTAAAGATGTTTACAAGCGCTGTATTATCAAATAAACAAATAAATAATTAAATAAAGATATAGCCATTTTTGCCATTTTGTCCAGACTCTCCTTTTAAACGGAGTGTAGACGGAGATAGGTGAGAATGGTTCAGTCAGTCAATCCTCTTATTGGGCATGTTGGTCGTCATACCCTTTTGAACATATGTGTCATTTAGTTGCACTGTGATTGTTTGTGCGTTTTGTGTTTTCAAGATTCGTGTCTATATATTACATGACCGGGGTTAACCAGTTATCCTATGCTGTTTACACTGACGCTAGATCAGATCGTTCACATCCTGTTTAGATTAGATAATAGTCCGTGAGCTACAAGGGCTCACCTTGCACCCCCCCCCCACTACAGACCGAAACTATGTTTTTTATGTGCTTTAGGACATGTCAAATAAGAAACAATTTGTTAACAGTCGATAAACTGGGACTCACTACCCTTTTAATCACTTCGAAATTACTCCTATGTTAATAATTACAATTTTTGTGACAATAGGGGGTAGGGTTACAAGAATAGTCTTATCTTCCATAATTATTATCCAATCTTTATAATGTTGGCCACATATTATTCAGCATTGATTGCTACATCGAATATTTACAAGATAATATCACTATTTGTTGGGTATGACGTCACACAGGGACCATACATACAAAAGTAGCAGTAGTAGCGAAAGCTGGCGTTTTGGGGTGCGTGAGGGTGTGCTTGAGCGATTGAGGGACCATTCTTGGTTCGAATGCGTCGGGTGAGGTGTCAAAGTGAAGCCCTCGGTATGTAGACCACGGCTTGAGGGATCTCCACATGATCTGTGATGTCATTGGTGACGTCATCAGTAGGAGTAGTAGACAAAGTAGGCATTTGAGGATGCGGAGGAAGGGTTTTGGGGTAGAGATGGACCATCTGTGGTCTAAATGGACCGTGTCGGGTGTCATCTTGTAACTCTCTGCATGTAGATGCAGAGGGACACCCCACACGGTCCATTTAGACCACGGATGGTCCATCTCTACCCCAAAAACCTTCCTCCGCATCCTCAAAATGCCTACTTTGTCTACTACTCCTACTGATGACGTCACCAATGACATCACAGATCATGTGGAGATCCCTCAAGCCGTGGTCTACATACCGAGGGCTTCACTTTGACACCTCACCCGACGCATTCGAACCAAGAATGGTCCCTCAATCGCTCAAGCACACCCTCACGCACCCCAAAACGCCCGCTTTCGCTACTACTGCTACTTTTGTATGTATGGTCCCTGTGTGACGTCATACCCAACAAATAGTGATATTATCTTGTAAATATTCGATGCAGCAATCAATGCTGAATAATATGTGGCCAACATTATAAAGATTGGATAATAATTATGGAAGATAAGACTATTCTTGTAACCCTACCCCCTATTGTCACAAAAATTGTACTTATTAACACAGGAGTAATTTCAAAGTGATTAAAAGGGTAGTGAGTCCCAGTTTATCGACTGTTAACAAATTGTTTCTTATTTGACATGTCCTAAAGCACATAAAAAACATAGTTTCGGTCTGTAGTGGGGGGGGGGGGTGCAAGGTGAGCCCCTGTAGCTCACGGACTATAATAACAAAACATTGAAAGAGGTGAAATTACAATGACCTGCAAACGTAATAACACAGGATTAGACAACACCAAGACTAATAGCATGTATTGCTCGTTGGAAATATATTTGGGTTGAAAGGATTGCTTCAGCTCGTTGTATGATACTGGTTCAGTAGTTACATGCGAGTAAGCGAACGCAACCTCAACACAGTTATGCCTTCGTGATATAGTGAAATCACGACACTCGCGTAAGTGGGAATCATGTCACTATTTTGACAGCGAGGCTCCAAGGAACTTTTTCGGTCCACTGCTAACTTTATCGACAGTTAACAACCAGTTCAAAATTTCAAACACCTGAACGGTATCGTCACGTTTCCAATGAAGACGATTTGATCCCGCTATATACTCCTGACGTTCAAGCTTCATCAAATGAAATTTTACCAAAATAAGCGACTATGTTAAGTATTTGAAGCGATTACTTCTAGTTTTTATTCCGTAATCAGTTGACGAATATTATACTAAATATAAGCCAGGCAGGGGGCCAAGAAAAATCTATTCATTGTAACCCTGAAATTAAATAATTATGAGCTGTTTTGTCGTTTATTAATAAACGTCAGGTGAAGGTATATAACAAGCGAGACAATTCATATGGCTTTGTGGATAAATATTTCACCAGTATGCAATAGAGGAGATCGAAGATATTTTTGACACAATCTTCGACTGATACCTCAGAAGATTTTGATATCGCAGCACAGAATCTAACCGCTTATTTCAAACCACAAATCAAAATAATAAGAAAAGTAACGTGAGGTGAGGGAAGGTGAAACCTTGGATGTTTTTCATAGGGCCCTTCGTCAGCTGTCTCTCAACTGTTAACTCTCAGAAATTGAGGGTGAAGTCGAAAATCAGGCCTACGAATAGTCATCAGGCCCACGAGATTCATCTTCCGCTGACGACGACATTCAGTATGTGTATTCGGTCCAACAGTCCCCACACCCAAAGGTGAAGTTACACAGAGAAGGAATTCCCATGATCCTCTTGATAGATTCGGGAGCCAGTGTTAACTTGATGCACAAACAACATTATGAACACATCAAAGACCAATCTCTCCCATGCATTCTTTTCGTTCTGCTTCGCGCCTCTGCATTCAGCGCTGTCAGGGTCTAACGGACTGTGTCGGAGTTGACCCGAGGTCATCTGTTGCCAGACTAAACGAATATGGCGACCGTCTAACTGGGCGAATTGATATGAGTGGCTACTCACCGATATATATTTCCACAATATATACAGTGTTTGGGGGAGTTCCGAATCAAGGGAAGTTGCGGATCACTTTCCGAATTAACGCCTGATATTTGTTGAAATAAAGCATCTGTTTAAATCTTTTTTAGGTTTGTTGGAATTTCTGTTTCCGTGGACTCGAATGAATGTCAAACAACCGCCCTGCATTGTTTTTTTTCCGGTCAATTCGGCAACGTAATACTTCCGGTACTGCGCAATGACAAATTGACACCGAGTCGAAAAACACGTGCGATTTTTCCAGTGGTGATTTTGCGCGAAATAAGGTGGGTTAAGGCGGTAATTTCAGTATTTATTTAAGGGATAGAATCCTGCTAATGGTCAAACAAAATATCTAGTGATTTGCGATAAATGTTAACTGACCAGCAGTGTAATATAATGCGGCTGAAGATATGTCAATTCCGAATCAACGATATACGCGCCGTTCATAACTTGAAATCGGTGAGTAAGTGACCGTCTCACAACTAATACAACAGGTGCAACCGACTTTAAGGACGATTGGTCAATCCATGGCATTGTCAAAACAATTTTCAATAAGAGCTGAATCAATGACAAAAGCAAATAAGAACTGACCATGGACAATCCGAATATGGTATCGAAGTACTTATTTCATTTCATTTGATAGGGCACTCCATGGACTTACATGTAATAATCTTGTTAACTTCAGTATATTCACAATAATAAATACTTAAAAAATTCGAATTCTCACATGATTGTCAGACATCGTATCCTAAATTGTTCTAGAAAATAATTAAATTGAGATTACAATGCAATTTTGTAGGCTCGCTCCAAGATAAATATACTTCAGAACATTTGCGACGCTAGATCTGCGTGTCATTTGTGCCTGGACTGTAACAATTAAGAATTCGCTCACAGGGCGGGGAGAAGGCAACATTGAAATCGTCTCCAGGGCTTCACCGGCCTATGGGTGATTAGCAGATGACCCCTCAAGCCGATAGAAATTCCATTCTCAGTGCCTGTAACGGCCGCTAGATGGCGTGATCCACAACTCATCAAAATGATTCGCAACTCCCCACGCTGGTGCACTGAAGCGGAGGCTATTTTTTCATCGATTGACTAGTCCGATTGAAGAATTTTTTACATACAATTATAGACGACAGATTTTTCGAGAATATAAGACCAGCAGTCGCTCTCACCTCGTAAAAGAACGAACGCTAGCAGTCTGGATGTGAAAAGTGATTCGGAACTCCCCCAAACACTGTAGTTCTGGGGTAATTTGTCAAAAAGCTGCCTTCAAACTGTGTGGCACTGGTATTTTTAAATACATTGAATAACTGTTTAGTTTATTTCAAGATAAATATATGTTTTGCGATCAGTAAAACAGTTAGATATAACAGTTCTTGGTTTCTGCCATTTCTGCCAAGAATCCTGCAAAACTGGCGAGACCCCTACAGGGAAAAATGGAGCGTAGCACAAAGCACCCTGGCAAATTACAAGCGTCTAGTCCGTCATTCATAATCCAGCCGTCGTCCATTAGAGAATATCCGCGTCCATAATCCAAAGACCTATTCCATATTCCAGATAACAGTATTAGCACCAAATTCAAAAAGACAATCATTGCATACATAAACATAGGCTTGTTTCCTGCAAGAGAGAAGCGGTCAACAGTTTTCAATGATGCCGGCAAGACATCATGATGTTCCAAAAATATCAAATCCGTATCGCTGATCAGTATGACATGGGAGAGCTATAGAAATCCACTCAGTTTTTCCCATATGAATCTTCTGAGCCGATGCAACTAACTGAAAAAATGATACCACACTTGAAACACAGTTTAAACACTAGTCAAGTTGAATTCTTAGTAGTCCCAGGACCAAGATCGCCTTTGAACCACAAGACCGCCATGAATCTCGGATTACTACAAATTCTCAACATGAACAGACTGATTTGAGAAGAGCCAGCTATGACCCCAAGCTATCAGCTTCACTGGAGCAATACAGCTGTCAATTCTTTACCAGTATGTTGCAAACCAGCAAATTCAACAACTCAATGATGAGAGTGTTTTCCCGTTGCTCAGCCCCATAGAGGAAATTAATTTCATCTGCGACAAAGTAGAACAGGAGTTGGAAACTCTCGAAGCTTTGTACTATAGAGAGGATATGTGTGGATTTGCGCACGGGTAATAACGCTATAAAAATTGACATCCAACTCGAACCATTGACGACCTGATCCATGATCTCAACGGTGTTACAGTTTCTAGCGAACTGGAGATTAACTGGATATCAACAAAGCATACCACCAATTTTCGGACCTCTTTCGGAGTATTTCAGGATCCTATTCGCCAAATGTTGGATGGAATACGCGAAAAATGAATCTGAGTGGTGACATCATAATATACGCTGTTACACACAAGCCTACGATGAGTATAAAGGCTGTCTTTCAATGTCCCATGAAAACAACATCACTCTCAACCGACCCAAATATGAATTCAATCAGAGTCTTGAGTTTTATGACTGCGTGGTTGGCAGTCAACAAATCTCACCAGATCCCAATAAGGTGACTGCATTTCTTCTGTGAATGGTCCGTTATATCGCTCGATTCATATCAGATAATTCTACATTGAAAACACCTCTCGGAACCCTCACTCAAACAAAAGATTTGATTGGACTGATTAGCATGAGGATACACTCGAAATTCTCATGGGTCGTCTTCAAAAAGAAACCGTAACCGCCCACTTTGACCCCGCAAAGGTGAGCGATGAATATTTACAACGTTATTTTGCTATAATGTAGCATATACCTCGACATTTCTTTCGTCAGTTTCACAACGCTACTCCAAAGTGGAACGTGATATACTGGCGATTGTTTGTGCCTGTGAGCATTACAATCTATACTTGGTAGGAGCACCATATTCTACATAGATGATACTTGTGTTACTTTCTCATCCGAAAACCCCCAAAAAGTTATTACAATTATGTCGCATGAACTGGAGAAGCTAAAAAACTGGTTCTGTGCCAATAGACTTTCGCTAAATATACAAAAAACAAAATATATGCTTATACAGCCAAATTCATGTCGAAAAAAGCTTAGGGCCACAACAAGACACTTGGAAATTTTCGGAACCGAAATCGAAATGGTCGAAAATTTCAAGTTTTTAGGCATAATCTTTAACAATCAGCTAAATTGGATCACACACATTAATTACATAGTTAAAAAAATCTCACGCAATATAGGAATATTAAATCATATAAAAAGGTCCATTAACAAGAAAACGCTCTATATATTATACTACTCACTAATCTACCCCTATTTCTCATACTGTAACATGATATGGGGTAACACATATACAACCCATTTAACACCATTAATACTACTGCAAAAACGCGCCATTAGGGTCATTTCCTTATCTAACAAAAAAGCTCACACTGATCCACTATTCAACAATCTTAAGATTCTTCCTTTGTCAAAATTAAATCAGTTTTCGGTCCTTACTTTTGTTCACAAATCATTTTATCATGAAGATCAACTTCCAGATAGTTTTAAGAAGTATTTCCTAAGACAGTCTGCAGTACATCAATATCAAACCAGAGGTTCTCGTATCAACCTATATAAACCATTTTATCGTTCAAACCTATCCTATCATACGACGAAAATTAAAGGTCCAAGAGAGTGGAACAATTTGCCTCCCGAAGTAAAATCAGTTGAATCCTTTTCACTTTTCAAGTCCAAACTCAAAGAACATCTTTTATGCAATGTATTACAGCGTCAGGAAAATTAAGTTCTTTATGTACATCTAATAGTAGCTATCTTACGGTCCTATGCCTGCCATTTGTATTAGAGTTATAATTGTAACTAGGGATAGAGCAAGCCCCTTGGGGTTTTATTCCCGCCAGTCATCTCACATTCGAACTGTACAGTTTCTTACTTTATGCATGGTGAATAAAGATATCTATCTATCTATCTACAACAAACCTGTTGAATTAATCTCCAACAACCCCATATCCAAACCATATGCCAGAATCGGGCGAAAAAATTAACTTTAAAGTTAAACATTTATCATACAGGAAAACATAACACAGCTGGTTATCCAAGCCATCGCCCTGTGAAGCATGATTTCGTCCGCAGAGATCAAGTCTGCTGAGGAATATGTCCGCTTCCTTACTTGAAGCACCTTGCCAAAGCAATGACAATGGCAAGTCTAGACAGACAGCTACGGCGAGTGACCCAGTATTAACCAAAGTCCGTAAATGTATCACAAATGAGAAGTGTTAAGAAGGCCTCGAAGCCTTTGCGCCAGAATTCAAGAATATTTTCCAGGTTCGAGACCAACGTGCGATGGAATTTGAAAACAACGTGATTCTGAAAGGCTCGAAAATAGTTCTTCCCAATTCTCGCCGGCAGAAAGCAGACCAACTAATCCATGAAGGCCGCCAGGGTATAGTCAATGCCCTTCTTCGTGAGAAAGTATGGTTCCCTGTAGTGAACAAATAGCTGAAGTCTGTGTACTGACGACAACATACGAGCCTTTGAAACTGAATTACCGAGTGGTGCCTGGCAACATTTCTGAGAACTGAGTACCTACTATTTATCAGTGATGATTATTCACGATTCTCAGTGGCAAAACTAAACTCTATAAGTGCTAAGACCATGATAGAAGATTTTTTCATGTTTTCGAAATTCCCATAACATTGAAATCTGACAATGGTCCATTTTTGTACGCACATGATTTCAAGCAATTCTCCGAACCACAAGATAACGCCGCTGTGACCAAAAGTCAACATAGAAGCTGAACGGTCGACGAAGACCTTGAAAACGTGTTGAGCGCGGCAACGGTTGAGAAGAAAAAAAAAATGGAAACGGAAACTTTTCCACTTGATTACCAGAAAGAGGAGACGCGTCCGCCAAACTTGACTACCCTCAGGACTAAACACAAATCGTGAATTCGTAATTACGGTATGGAAGGTACTTTAAATTTGAAGCCCTCTTTATTGAAAATGTTTTCCATATTAGTAGACTTTTTACGGCTTATAGCTCAGCTAATGCTGTCAGTTAATGCTGTCATAGCTCAGTTAATGCTGTCAGTTAATGCTGTCAGTTAATGCTGTCAGTTAATGCTCTCAGTTAATGCTGTCAGTTAATGCTCTCAGTTAATGCTGTCAGTTAATGCTCTCAGTTAATGCTGTCAGTTAATGCTGTCAGTTAATGCTCTCAGTTAATGCTGTCAGTTAATGCTCTCAGTTAATGCTGTCAGTTAATGCTGTCAGTTAATGCTGTCAGTTAATGCTCTCAGTTAATGCTGTCAGTTAATGCTGTCAGTTAATGCTCTCAGTTAATGCTGTCAGTTAATGCACTCAGTTAATGCTGTCAGTTAATGCTCTCAGTTAATGCTCTCAGTTAATGCTGTCAGTTAATGCTCTCAGTTAATGCTGTCAGTTATTGCTCTCAGTTAATGCTCTCAGTTAATGCTGTCAGTTAATGCTGTCAGTTAATGCTGTCAGTTAATGCTCTCAGTTAATGCTCTCAGTTAATGCTGTCAGTTAATGCTGTCAGTTAATGCTCTCAGTTAATGCTCTCAGTTAATGCGGTCAGTTAATGCTCTCAGTTAATGCTGTCAGTTAATGCTCTCAGTTAATGCTCTCAGTTAATGCTGTCAGTTAATGCTCTCAGTTAATGCTGTCAGTTAATGCTGTCAGTTAATGCTCTCAGTTAATGCTCTCAGTTAATGCTGTGAGTTAATGCTGTGAGTTAATGCTCTCAGTTAATGCTGTCAGTTAATGCTGTCAGTTAATGCTCTCAGTTAATGCTGTCAGTTAATGCTGTCAGTTAATGCTGTCAGTTAATGCTGTCAGTTAATGCTCTCAGTTAATGCTCTCAGTTAATGTTGTCAGTTAATGCTGCCAGTTAATGCTCTCAGTTAATGCTGTCAGTTAATGCTCTCAGTTAATGCTCTCAGTTAATGCTGTCAGTTAATGCTGTCAGTTATTGCTGTCAGTTAATGCTGTCAGTTAATGCTGTCAGTTATTGCTCTCAGTTAATGCTGTCAGTTAATGCTGTCAGTTATTGCTGTCAAATTCAAAGAAAATGTATAACCCGGTTCATCATGATACGGGTTAAATCTATTCCGATAGATGGAATCACTAAAATTTCGTGAAATATTCTTTGTGAAAGAGCTGTATTAATTACACATTTTCTCCAAAACATTATTGCTAGGATGAATTTATATATCACATTTAATTATGAAATTAAGACTCTGAACTGTTATTTAATATGTTCGGTGTGTACAGTTTCTCTCAAAGGCATATCTTTGTTTTTAAGGTATATGCTTTTCAGTAAAATGCAACTCGAGACAGACCCTACCCCTACACATTAGAATTTTAGCAATATGGCGACCCTATACAGAGTATCCATTTCGATTGGCGGTAGTTCATGCGTACCGTAAAGGGAGGTAGACGGATTTGACTCACAAGGTGGTCATACTATGAGAGACCCATCTTCATTTTATCCAGTCAATTTCTACGTTCTCACTTTGAACTTCCCTTGATATATCGTACCCCCTTCAATGTTCAAATAACTTATAAATAGACACGAGACGTCACTGACATCGAAAACATTTGAAATTCGAAATGGGTCGCACAAGAGCGTTATTGATTGGCTGACCTAATTGGTGGGCACCATATTAGGAGGAAGGACGCCGCGAATAGAAGATGATGTCACTCTATGTGACTTCACTCGCAATCGATGTGTAAGTTCTGATTGGTTCTTCTGTCGTTAGCTGGTGAAATTTACACCTAGGATTTTGACCGCTGAAGGGGTCAGATAAATCAGAGACTCTATAATAAATTATTATTATTTATTATAGAGTCTCTGGATAAATCAAGGCAGGTTCGAAGTGGGAACGTAGAAATTGGCTGGATAAAATGAAGATGTGAGAGACGGTACTCGGGAATTATCGTGATGTGTCGTGAGATGGGCAGGTAAATGGATACTGGTATACTTGGAGAAAAACAATCAACGAATTATTTCCTGGTTCCTGGTATAGTGTAGGCGACAACAAACGATTTTCAGTCTTCTGGTGGCTGGGCTATTTACCAGTACGTGGTAATTTCTGACTGTGATGGCTCTGTCTTTAGCTTCTTGGTATGTGCTTTAGAATGGGTTAACCGGAAGGCTCTGTATGAATCGCACCTCTTCCCACTTCCCTTGTATGCATTGTAATTTTTACCTGTATATGGCGAGATTCTGCTTGTGGACGTTTCGTCCCCGAGGCCCGCCCCCTGTACAGACCTTTTGGTCTTTGATATATGTTGGCATTTTAGTCCATGGGCCCAGACATATATCGGTACCATCAGAGGAAACCAAACTTTAGGGCTACTAAGTTATTGGTAGGGACTATATGATTATTTCAATATGTGATAACCGTTCCAGAAGAGCAGCTTAATAGTGTATATTTTGCATTTTTACCATTTTACCATTCTGAGATATTGACTTTTTTGGGGAAAATCACACAATGGACTACTGACACATCCCATGAAGGTAATATCATTCAATAACAGCTCCGGATATCCAGAATTGTTATCTGCACAGTTACAACAAGCATACTTCCCATCTTGAGGCACATGCTTTAGTTTGGTATTCAAACGGCTGATTTGCACGCTGGATTTTGTGAAATTTTGCGGATTTATTATTATCATTATTTACGGAATGTTGTGTGTCCCATATGAGTGCCACAGTCCTAATGGATCAGCTACCCATATGTACCTTGTTTGCAGGGAAGCACAAAGGAGGACCATCCAGCTGGTTTCAACAAAGTTGTAGAATTTTTCCTTCCCATACCCCCGAAATGCACATTGCGGCTGAATATATGAAAATTACAATGTAGCTCAAATTTGATATAATCTTTCGCCCCACCAGAAATGTTTCAGGTTGTGCACACTGGAAAGTATATAAATGTATTTTATAATGTCATAAGTGTATTGTATAATAAATACTGGTCCTAGGGGGCCACACCTGCAATAACACTGGTGAAAACCCAGACTCCTACTTGCCCGTTTTGTTTTCTAGGTTATACCTAGTATTCATTGTTTAGTATCTGTGGGTGCAAGTTTCGGGTTATTTTAGGTCGAAAATTCTTATTTCTGACCAGCGAAACCCTCATCAGGGAGCCTATACGCATTGACCGTTATGGTCAGATTTTTTATTTTTTCAGTATTTCACTGATGCTTTTACCCCGCCTATAGCATAATTGTGGCTGGCTGGTAAAGTTTTCGGCATGTTTGTTTGTGATCCAGTATTTCTTTAAGATCCCTTTCAGCCATTTCGTGTATGGATTGAAAGTCGTTATGACGCATACGTCGTTTCAGTACAGACTTATTCTGTATGCCCTCGTTCCTCTTGAGGTATTTGTTTCTGTCGGTAATTTCCGAGGTAGAGTATCCTCTCATTTTAAGCTTTTGCTTGAAGTATTCTGACTAGTCTATGTAGTCTGCAGTATTATTGCAGTTTCGTATACATATCTTTCAGTTCTCCCGTAATGTGCCGATTTGCTGTATAGGTATTTGTAGGTTTCAGTTGGCTTTGTTTAGCATTTCACATCAAGTATTGAGTCAGTCGAACATCTTTTCCCCTTGAAAACGGCAACGTCTAGATAATTGACCTCGTTTTCAGATATTTCATACGTGAATTTCAATGGAGTATGTGCGTTATTAGCCATCTCAAAGAAACTCTCAGCTACGGCTTTATTTGCCTGTAGTACTATGAAGCCATCATCCCGAAAAGTTTGTGTAATATAATCATTTCTTTGTGTGGGAATGTGGCAATTAGCTGATTGATATGCTTATATATCGCTATATCGCACAGTTCCGGGGAAGGGACTGCTCCCGGTGGTGCTTATTCAGTTAGCTTTGTTTAGGATTTCACATCAAGTATTGAGTCAGTAATATCTCTTCCCCTTGAAAACGGCAACGTCTAGATAATTCGCCTCGTTTTCAGATATTTCATACGTGAATTTCAATAGAGGATGTGCGTTATTAGCCATCTCAAAGAAACTCTAAGCTACGGCTTTATTTGCCTGTAGCAGTATGAAGCCATCATCCCGAAAAGTTTGTGTAATATAATCATTTCTTTGTGTGGGAATGTGGCAATTAGCCGATTGATATGCTTGTATATCGCACAGTTCCAGGGAAGGGACTGCTCCCCGTGATGCTCCGACAATATGTCTGAAGTGTTAGTCCTGAAACCTGGATTCATACTTTTCAAGAATCAATCGTGCTATTTCAAGCAACAGATCGATGGGAGGTTTTTGGATATATAATCCATGTGTTCGTATAGGTAGTCAGATTACTTTTTAGTGCTTCTAGGATTTCATTGAATCCGAGGTTCGTGTATAACGAGGTAATGTCATACGTAATAAGTAACGTATCAGTTGGTATCCGACGTTGTACAATCTCATTGATGAATACTGAAGTATCGGCTGAGTAGGTTTCTCGTTCCCACACTATGGGGATAAGAAGAAATCCAGGTAGCGCCCTAGTTTTTCAGTAGGGGCCCCGCATTGAGGTAGCTCAGGTTTTACAGGATCAAGTTTTTTAATAGCCTCTTCTACCTTATGTATTATTGGTAGGAGATATGGTGTAGGCTTCCTGGTCGAAACTTTCAGCAGAAAATTCAAAGTCTCTGACTAAGAACTCCACTAGCATTCAACCTAGCGACTGTCTGTAGTACCGTACCATTTTCATGGTGTTTTCCATATTCATGGATTTTATGTCGGTATAATGTATACCATCGTACAGCTGTCTTTGCGCTTCCACTATGTAGTCCTTTTTATAAGAATTACGGTGGTATTGTTTTTATCAGCTCGTCCTTCTGTGCACAAGATTATATTCTTTGTGTTTGAGAAAGCGAGAAAAATGACGGCTGGTAATAGCCTTCTTCTTTAGTTTCCGTCTAGCCATCTTGTCTATGGGTACTGAATATCTCTCCGTGGCTTTGTGCCGTGTAAAGAGATGGCCGGGCATTGGCAAATGTATAGGCTATATACCTAGCAGGTGTTCTCTGATAGGACAGAAATGTTTCTGGTGTGCGCTGATTGGTCCACTCTTTGGTGAATCTCATTGGATAATTTTGGCGCTCACACAGGGCTGCATTGTTTGCTGCAATCCCCTCTTTTTGCTCAAGTTTACCCATGAGTGTGGCACAGCCAGTGTATAGGCTGATTGAGACAGAGATAAATATATTTTCTCGATTTGGCGAGCCTGTATTAAAAGCGCAGCTGTCTGTTCAGTACAGTGTAGGCGAATTAGTGTATATCGCACCTCTCAGAATGTATTAAAATAAACATGTATAATGTAATATTCAGACTGACACAGTATAATTAACTTGTATGTCAGACTCATACTGCATTAGCTGCATTGATTTCTAACGTCCTTCTGTGCACAAGATTATATTCTTTGTGTTTGAGAAAACGAGAAATTTTACAGCTGGTGTTTGCTTTCTTCTCCAGTTTCCGTCTAGCCATATTGTCTATGGGTATAGTGAATATCTCTCCGTGGCTTTGGATCTGGGTAATTCCACAGAAATTACTACAAGGATCAAAGAAGACCAAAGGTCAACTTCGATACACGTGTTGAACCAGCGAGACACGAAGTCAAGTCATATAGTATAATAAATACTGGTCCTAGGGGGCCACACCTGCAATAACACTGGTGAAAACCCAGACTCCTTACAATAAATACTGGTCCTAGGGGGCCACACCTGCAATAACACTGGTGAAAACCCGGACTCCCAACCATGAAAACAAAACGGGCAAGTAGGAGTCTGGGTTTTCACCAGTGTTATTGTAGGTGTGGCCCCCTAGGACCAGTATTTATTATACTATACCTCGAGGACTCTGATGCTGATAACAGTGATGAAGACTAGACTACTGATCCATGGTGTGAATGTTTTGGCACAATCACATACATTCATGGCTACAAATATGCATGAGTAGTACATAAACATGCCACAGTAGCGTGGTGAAATTTGGGTTATACATAAATTTCACTTTTTGGACGCTTGTTGGAACTAGGGTAGGGGAAGGACAATTCCTATAACTGTGGTAAAAACTTGTAAAATGTTCATAAATGTTTTCCTCATACAACATGTGCATGTTGTAGGCTACTGCGGTTCAGTAGCACTCCCCAGGGAACTTGTATGACAATATTATAAATTAAAATGTACTGAAAATCACATAATCAACAACATTTTGATAGGCCCTATTGTTCGCCCCTTTCTGCCATAAAACAAATTCTGCCTTCAGGAATGACAGAAAGGATTATTCGGATGGTATAAATAAAGCATTTCAGACATGTATTTGTGGTTTGTAGTTCATTCTAGCCCCATGTGGAAACAGCAATTGCATCATTAGTGAATGTTTCCGAGCTTGCCTTTTCGCTTTCATTATGCGGAGGGTGGGTACATTCCAGAGATGAAAACTACCAATAAGCTGCCAGTCTGCAATGGTTATCACATCAAAATATGATCTATATATATACACCAATTAAAAAATCATAACTAGGATTGGGTTCCTTAGATGGTACCGACAAGTGGAATTTCTGGTCTGGGCCCATGGACTATTTGTGGGAAGTTGATGCTGGGTCGACATCGGGCCTTACAGGCTAGTCTTTTGTGTTAAATGCCGTCATTTTCATCTGACGACGATACAGTTCACCAATTACCAATATACGAGTTGTCAGAGCATTTCCATCATAGCTCTCTAGATTTGTATCTAATACCGCTTATGCCGGTGTTAGGGGCCGTGTGATTATCTCATCCAAGTTGCCACATGAACAGGTACAATAAAAGCGTGCCTGAGATACAACACATATCACGAATCGTTAGATTCTTGGTATGTGCTTTAGTCATGTGGCTCTGTCAGTATGTCGGCACCTCTTCCCACTCCCTATGTGTTGTAATATAACGAATCCGCGACATTTCGGCATATACGAGATTTCGGCATGCAACATTTCGGCACAAAGTGAAGAGTACGATATTGCGGCACGCGACATTTTCACATTTCAAAGTCGCGTGCCGAAATGTCGCTTACCGAAATGTCGCATGCCGGAATATCGCATGACGAAATGTCCCGATACCATATATATCGCAAGGCTATTTTCTGGATAAGAACTTTTGTATCCTGTACACAATATTTTTGTATGTGTCACTGTAACTCGACAAGAGTGTTTCATTACAAGTAACAGCACCATTTTAGTGACTCGTCAAGCTGAAGTGAGCGTACTTATGAACAACATATGGCCGTTCTGATTCTTCGGTGAAGCGGCTTCTTGTGTTATAATGTCAATGGGCCCAATACCCCCCATTGAAGAGACAAAGAGACGACTATAGCGCCACTACCGGAGGAGAAAATGTCAATGCGAATGATGTGTCATAAATCATACAAGATATAATTATATGATTTTATCACGTAAACGCAATGCACAAGTATCTAATATCATTTTTGTGGAAGAAGGTTATCAAATTTACATGTACTGATGACATGATATATTCATTGCGATGGTAAGAATGTAGCATTAGTTATAGCATGGAGCAAATATGATGGTTAAACACTACACCAGGGGGAGTCCAGGTTTTCAGCTTTCGTGATTAACGCCCTTTATTAGTATTGTTGTTATGGTAACAATATGCCATTTCTAGGTTCAACAATCAAACGCCCAATCAAATCATTGTTGTCATGAGCGGCATTGCCATTACCAATTCTGTAAGTCCGAAAGGCTGTTTACTGTCTCTCGCGATAACGCTTCAAGTTTCAAAACCACCCCTTGGATGCACTCACAGATCACTATAGTTATTTTTTTAGGGAGATCGTTCCTAAAAAGCTGCACGTAATATCATCAAATTATTGTCATCCTTTTATCATTTCAACGCCACCCCTAGTGTCAAATACCATTTGGTTCTCACGGGAACTGTTCACATGATGGTTTTATAGTGATTATAACAATATGGCATGGCTAGGTTAAAAAAAAAAATGAATATTCACATTCAATTTAGTTGTTAAGGATTTACTGCTGCGTAGATAATATTATTGTTATATTAACAACATATCATTTCTGGGTTCAACAATGGAGAATGAAGCATGATCGACAAGATTAAACCACTTTGTGAATCTACGCTAAATAGACAATATATTAATTCACCCCGAAGTGCGAATATATATGCAATTTAGACGAGATTATCGAAGTGCTATTTGGGCAA
This sequence comes from Hanleya hanleyi, assembly GCA_036873755.1. Lineage (NCBI taxonomy): Eukaryota > Metazoa > Mollusca > Polyplacophora > Lepidopleurida > Hanleyidae > Hanleya > Hanleya hanleyi. The sequence continues at coordinate 144,243 of JAVTVY010045777.1, read as the reverse complement.
TATATTGTCTCCCATCCAAAGAAATGAGCTGCCGATTTGCAATTCTACGCTAAAATGAAAATACATTACTTCTTCCTGAAGTCGACGAGAACAAGAACAGAGTGCGAATCTACGACTAGACAATATATTAACTCTTATAGAACTGCAAATCTAGGCAATTTAGATATCGAAGTGCCAATTAGACAATATATTGCTTCGAATAATAAAGCGTATGACAAATCGATTTGCGAATCTAGGCTAAATAGACGATATATTAGCTTACCATGAAGTGCGAATCTATTCAATTTAGATGATAATTAAAAGAATTGCCTTCAAACCCCGGTACCAAAGATTAGCAAAATATCTGCACTATATTGTCACTAGTGTTATTTAGTACCATGTTAAGAGATAGGGAAAAGTGAAAAATATCAAGGAAAAATCCAATTGCGCCCCCAACTCCTAAATCGGGTGTATCACAACAAGAAATAATTGTTGATGTGGGCAAGTCGTCGAAGAAGAAGAAGTCAATCTCTTTCCCTGCACCGCGTGAGCTGTTTAAAAATGTGGCCTTCAGAATGCCCCAGATTTCCATTGTAACACTACAGCCCATGTTGAAAAATAGTTGCAGGTTGTGAAAGGCAGCGACATCATTCTATATGGGTATGACCGAATGTTGCCAGAATACAAAACTTGTTATGTTCTAATTCGTTGCACTCAAACGAACACAAATTATTTATCATTTCAACAAACGCTCTCATTCTTCTCAGCTTTTTATTCACCATAGAGTAGCCGGAGCCGTGAAGCCCGACCTCTAGCCGGAGCCGTGAAGCCCGACCTCGCGCAGTACATATCGGTATACCATGAATGATGGGAAATACGAAGGAGATCCGAATTTTTAAAAAACCTTATGGAGTAACCTTCATCGACACCGGACGCCGCCCAGGAAAAAACAGAGATAAAATAGCGTGTAGAAGCTCTGAAAACCTGTGTCCGTAGCAGTGCGCCAAGCATCTCGTCAAGGTGACGGAACTCCACCCCTCCGTGCATACAATCTACATGCATAATGCAAGCTTTGGCATAAATCAGCCGTGACAATTTGAACCACCACGATAATGTTATCCAGGCCAGCGTCTGCAAAAGACGGAGAAACAAAGCTTTTAACAATAGGCATGCGCAGGTATGCAGCAAGCAGAATTAATCATGTACGCTATAGCGAGCATCATTCAATAAATGGTTTTCATTGTTCTCGTGGAAATAGAACCTTTTCATAGAAAGTCATCACTTCAGCGACATAAGGAGATAAATATGTACATATGACAGACGTTGGTAGATATAATAATCTTTGTTTGGTTTTTTTTTTTTTTTTTAACGATATTCTTAATCATTGAGTATTGCACTATTTACTATATTTACAAACAGTTTTACTGACCAACACATTTTTAATATATAATTGCTCATATTCACTCGTAATAAAGTGAATAAATGGTATACCAGTACGCGCGGTCAGAGCTGGCTGGGCTTCGATGAAAACCTCATTCACACAACCCTCTCTTATATGTCATCTCTTCGCCGCCTAACTTCATTTGCTTATTGCACATTAGCATGACAAAACCAGTCATATTAGCCTATTCTTATTCCAAGTCGCCTACACGCGCATTAGCATATCAATTCGAGCTCTGTACCAATAATAAATATATTTATGTTCTAATTCGTTGCACTCAAACGAACACAAATTATTTATCATTTCAACAAACGCTCTCATTCTTCTCAGCTTTTTATTCACCATAGAGTAGCCGGAGCCGTGAAGCCCGACCTCCTTCGATAGACAAAGAAAGGCAAGAAAGGTTACACTCGAAAACTCGAGAATGGTAATCATATCCAAAAGCATGAAAGATGCTTTGAGAATTCTCCTTTTCCCAATTCGAAAGAAAATTATGTTAGGTAAACAGTCGTTTTCTCTAGATTACTTTCACACAACAAAACCTCCAGCTCGACTGTTGCAATAAACCCTCTAGGTAATCGTTCTGCCATCGCTAGTACATCTAGATGGGTGTATATTAATATCGTTCAAAAATATTACCTGCTGTCAATTTGACCTATCAAATAATGAAAACGCAACATCAAAACTGCTTCTTTTCATCAAGATGAAACGGAATCAGATCTATTGCCCGTCCGACTACTTAAAACCAATCCGGTATCATAAGCAAATTTGCCATTCGGCTGTTTGCTGCCATTGGCCGCCATTCGGCTGTTTCCTGCCAATCGGCCGTTCGCCGCCATTCGCTGCCATTCGGCTATCAGCCGCCATTCGGCTATCATCTGCCATTCGGCTGCTATTGGTTGCCATTCGGCTATCAGCTGCCATTCGGCTGCTATTCGTTGCCATTCGGCTATCAGCTGCCAATCGGCTGCTATTACTCCAGAAAAAGAAAAATTATGAAGTCCATGTAGATCTTTTAATAGTTTCATCACTATTTGCATGAATTCTGTACTTCATTTCTCCAAGGGACTTTGTCGAAAAGAAATAAATAACTGACCGCCATACAGCTGTCGATTGCCATTCATCTGCCCTTCAGCACGTTAGAAAACAAAACATTCATTCATTAAAATCTACATCTTCCACAATTTTTTTTTTTTTTTTTCATGTCCAAAGGACGTCAAGATCCAAACGCCAAGACTCTTAAGACGAAGTATTATTTGTATCAATTTATGTAAGCTTACTTCGAATAGAACTATCTCTGGTTAACTTTATAAAACAAAACTGAAGAAATACTTTCTGAAAAGCTTCAGTAGCCAAAAAGCAGTGCAAAAAGATTCAATCTGACTTTAATAGCATCACAACGAACGAAATAGCTTTTCCAAACAAATACTCATTAACGAAACGCCAAAGTGGAGCAAAACGGCACAAGTTTCTATATATTTTACCATCTTAATAAAATAATTTTCAACATAATCTTGATTTAACGTCACACGATCTCTGTCGCAATGAACATGAAAACGGGCTTACAAAATAAGAAGTCCTAATCTAAACACAAGAGCGATTTAACGTCACATTCAGCAATAAGGTAAGTAAACAATCTTAAAGTGACAGACCACACCGAAGACCTGTTGCATACATATTACCTGTTGCATTTTTTTTTTTTTTTTTAATATAAACCGATAGCTCTTGAATACTTTAAAATCGAATTTTCCCTCATTCCACTAAAATATCTTCTAAACTGCACGACTGCTCGATAAAAGGAAACTCTCACAACTTAAAATCTATACAGCTGATCAAGATAGGTCTACAAAAATTATCAGTATTATCATCCAAACTGTACTGGCTGTTAGTATTAGGTAATTCATGTGAAGTATTTCAAGCGGAGAGCATAGCTCTCCAAACACTGCCAAGTACTGGCGAATAGACGGCAAAGCCTTCGAAACCTATTGTTTCACAGTCACTACTCTTCTAAAAGGCGGCCAACCAAAAACACGATCAATCGTGGAGTATTATTTTCCATAAATAAAAAACAGATCGCAAAATTGCTGCAATAGTTTACCAAGTCACAAATAAAGAAATTCAGCATAGAAGAACTACCGCAAATATGGATATTCAGCTATTATCACATCAATTAATATAAACTTGTTTGGGTTATTTGAGCTGGTTTATTTGATTGTTCATAAAAACCCATAAAAATACTAACTGATATACGCTGTAAAGTAAAACTCCTGCATAGAATTACATTGACGTGGAGAAATTCATTATACCACTGTTGCCGTAAACAATTACGTAACAAACCAATTTAATATGGCCGTTAACTATCAACAACAATGTACCTCTCATTTACTTACCACTATGACCTACATGTAATACACTCCAAACTTTATGATAAAATAATAAAAATAAATCGTTAACCGATTTACCGCATAAATACCTAGCTAAACAGGACCACGAAGACAATTCATTTCATCCACTACAGCACTATAGCCCTGGGGTTACTACCTTAGACAGTTGAACATAAAATAGCGATTTCTTCTTTTAAGTTTTTATCTGGAGATTCACTATATAATGGCACAAAATAGAACCTACGCTTTACGTGGACCAGTCCTCCATACAAGACGCTGGGGATTAGCGGCATAATAATAGCTGCGAGATTTCTTGCTTGCGACATTAATTGCTTACGACGAACGTCAAAAATAAACTAACTTTAACAGGTTGGTCCTTCAACGCAATTGAGAAACAGCAGCAAATCATAAAATCCGTCATAAAATACTAACAAGACAAAAAACCAGAGCATCAATCCTATTCTACGATCCTATTCAGTCAATGTCCCATTTAAATCCACAGGCTCTAATAAACACTGGTCCTTCATGGAAATAAATTTGTAAGTGGCAACAACGCAGAAAGTGTTCAACACACCAGCCCAATAGATTATAACATTTTCTCTGCCTAACCGACGTGGGCAGCGACAATATCGGAACAGGGAACCGTATTTGCTTACGGAAAACCGGATAAATCAGATTATGGACAGATTTTCCTATAAAATCGCTAATACACAACTGGCATCCTGTCACGCTTAACTAGCATAGCACCAGGTTGTAGGTCTGATCCAAATAAAAACAATACACGTCGGCCACGTCATGAAAGCATTTTTTTTTTTTTTTATGCCGAATGTCGTGGAATTAGTCTGTCAATTCTATGACACAGAAGACTGTATGCAACACTACATTATGCAGACTAAGAGTACAGTACAGAATGAAATCATGCGAACAATAAGTTTACTTATCGGATCATAGTCATACTGTCGCTGGTGACCGGATTAAGCCACGATGGAAAGTTATCGTTACAGGAAACAACGTCCTCTCTGGAGCGGCCTTCACGTAAAGCTGTTCAGTACAGTCTGCCAAAGAGGAAAATGGTTTATGTAAGACGACGTTAAATTTCACTATCAACATTCAAATGACAATAATCGGCTCGGGTCCGCTATACACCAAACAATAGAAAATTGATTATAGAACCACTAGATCACACTGAACTGGTTGGAAAGACCAGAAATGGATCAAAATAAAGTAATCTAACAAGAACTAAAATACACTTGGCCAAATCCAGCGCCGTGTTACGCATACGACGTAGACACAGGAAACAAACTGCTAAGTTAGTCGATTATAAAATGGTCATGAATTGGAAAAATTAACGAAACATATTATAAGTCGAATAAAACAAATGCTTAGAATCCAAAACATAATCAAAACTGCCGTAAGAGAAATACTTATCCAGGTTATGCGACCAGCGATGAACTTTCTCTCCAATAAACGACATCAGAAAAGGCTCCTGTCGGCAAGAGTATTCGCTCTCCAGTGGAAGATAACCATGCAGTCACGATGGAAAATAGACGGTCCGTATGTCAACGGTATATGGTGATTACGTGGACAGACACAGAAATGTGTGAATAAATGGTATACCAGTACGCGCGGTCAGAACTGGCTGGGCTTCGATAAAAACCTCATTCACACAAGCCTCTCTTATATGTCATCTCTTCGCCGCCTAACTTCGTTTGCTTATTGCACATTAGCATGACAAAACCAGTCATATTAGCCTATTCTTATTCCAAGTCGCCTACACGCGCATTAGCATATCAATTCGAGCTCTGTACCAATAATAAATATATTTATCCGTACACGCATCACAGAGACCGGACAACCGGAGAATATATAGTAAATTGTGTTTACTCGTTCACAAGAATACATGAAAACTGGTCAAATATTTTTTTTTCGTGTGTCCCCGTCTTTATAGATAATCTCACGTATGTACTTAATATGTAGATATAAAGATTACAGTTGACCTATAGGACTTCTAATCTTCACCATGCTTTTCCATAGGGTGTTTCATTTTCAAATTAACGCATAGATACTATAGTAGAAACGACATATGGACTATATATATAATACATTTACCCTGGACTATAGCTGCATGGGTAAAATCTTTATATAAATTCACCTCATCATCATTGCTAATGCAAAATGCTGTCGCCGCGAGTGTTATGTAGGACCACAATGAATCATGTCACGACATGCGGATATAGTCGAACCATGTGTTATTTGTACATTGTCTCATTACAGAAGTTAATCCAGTTAGGAGATCATCTCTACGTTGTATCAATCATCAGTAATATTATCCACGACTGTATTGCCTAGACGAGTCTAGTGAAGAGGAAGGACAAAAATAACCGTGAGTGATATATATCGTACACCTTCTTTTTTCGCCACTTTTCTTGTCCGTCCGATAATTTTTGAATGTGTTTCGTGCTTAGAGAACCATATAACGTTCGTCTTACTGGGAATATTCACAGATTGAAATTAGTCTTACTATAATTTAAGTAACGTCTTGGTTGTTTGTCCTGCCCGTACGGTCACACAGTATTGGTATTTGTCCGGCCCGTTCGGTCACACAGTATTGGTAGAAATATCTTGAAACTGCATGTATTGGGGACTCTGTGGGTAACATAAAAGAATAAAAAGTTCAAAATGGACATCCGACGCACCTTATTGCTTTTCGTTGGACTGTGGTCCTTCAGTCTTGTTTCAAAAGAGAGACAGACTTAATCTTAATGAAGAAACATGGATATATTAACCGACAATAATTTGGTAGCTTAAGGTATAATTTTGTTTGAAGTTAACGGCAATTTGTGGAATATGTATGCATCAGATATCAAATTATCATTTTTTAATTAATAAGTCAAGTGAACACTGATAGAATTCTAGTTTAAGTATTTTACCGTGATTTAGCCGGTGAGCAGCAATCCACTTGGCTACAATCAAGCCTAGCTTGAAAATATGCCAACCAACATTTGGGAGCAGTAAACCCAGCTCACATTACGAACATTTTGTTGTATTTGTTCGTGGTAACCTCACAGTGCGAACATTTTCTCTTGACCGCCTGTCGCCGCGATCAAGCAGCGAGGCCATTTTGCTGTGTCATGCGAGAGCGGCTTCGTCACATGACTGACAGCTGCCAGTTGATTGGATAACTGTTGGTAAATGTTCGACAAAATGTTCGCGATCACCACACACTGAAGACAAAAACTTGTTTCAGGGCAAAACATGTTCGCAATATCAAACAAGTTTGATCTCACGAACGTTTGTTCCGAACAGATGTTTTCTGTTTCTGGGCCCCTCACACTGCATGTTCTGAACAGTGTTTTTGTTCTAATACAACAAAATGTGAGTTGGGCTTTACGAGGGAATTCCTGGCCTAATACTTAGTCAAAATATTTTATGATTTTGCCTCCCATTGGGTGTTGGATTCCCTCTTCGAGGACAAAAATAGGAGTATGTCACTCTCCCTTAAATACCTTTATATTGTATCTATATATCAGGCGATTATCGAGTTATAAAAACAGACGAACGGATACACGTGGATTCACCACAGGGTTACTTGGACTATGCCGTCACATATATAAATATAAGACTGAAAACAGTTGAGAGCGGGTGGTCAAATCTCAATGATTAGTTAATAATTTCGTTCTTGGCAAATTTCCCCGAAATACCCATAAAAGTGTCCATATGAAAGGGTTTTATGGCGACCGGCCAATACCATTTTTTTCTGACTGTGTGTATAGTCATGTAAACCCATTCCCCATCCTCATAACAGGGGTAGCCAGACGATAGTCGTTCAGCTGACATGCGCTGTTCGGAGGTTGCCCATTCCTCTCATTTTCTCACTGAGAAGTCCGCCATTATGTTGTGATAATATCGGTAATACCGCACACATGTACAGTATTAATACTGGAGAATTGTGGAAATATAATATTGCAACGGCTGAAGACAGTTGGACATATTCCGTAAACGTATCCAGTCTATGTCATGCGGCTTGGGTGCGGAGACATAACAATGGCCATATATGGACCAATCAGAGGAGAGAGATAATATGGTGTGCGTCAATATAAACGAATGCGGTATATGGCTAAAAGCCTCCGGTTTAGTCCACATTTATTCTTTGTATTTTTTGCTCTTTTTTTTTGTTATTCCGATAATGATTCTATTATTGTACGTTATCATTGATAAATTATGTCTGCAAGAGATTCGAACCGTTATGTGTTACCCATCTTTAGTAGGCCCTAAATAGGTACCGGTACATATCATTTCTGAGCTTGTTCATATTTCATGGAATTCGATTAATATAGGTTAGTTTCTCAATGTTTACGTGCGTAGTCATTCATGTTGTTTTTTATTGATATCGAAGCCGTATCCGGGTTCTATATTTGGACAAATGTGTCAGAATGTGCTTTGTATAACTCAAGAATTTCTTTTCACAACTTCGGAACTGGTTGTGATTGGTTGCGACTGCACGGCACGTGAAACCTATTTACATATCGTTGGTCATATACCCAGTAGTTATATCATATACCGAATGCTATTTTAATTCTCCCTCTCAAAAAGGCGGGGAGGGGGGCATTAAAATTATACGCAATTTGCTAATCTGGTGGCGAGAATACATACGAGTACATGTTTTTGTGTGTGTTTTTGTGGAGGAAAATCCTATATTTCTCGTTTCGATCAAAGGGGATTTCTGAACTTTAGCTCAGATATAGGCCTACGGTATGTAAGCCGTGTTATGTATAGCATCTCAGCCCTAAAACTCATGTTTATTGGGCCTGTACTCTCCAGGTGTGCTGTATCTAAAAAGATACTAATATTTGGCCAGTGAAAGAGCGGCATTCATTTCTGTATGCTGTGTTGTGTTCTTGACACTAGAGAAATTTATGTAAAAATTATATAATATAATTCCCGTACATTTAAAATACTATATATTATTGTACATTGTCTAATCGATACCGTGACAAAATGGGTGATAATCTGGGATGATATAGCTCCCGGCACTGCATGACTCGAAGTTTAGATCTATATAGATTTATATATTCGAGGTTAAAAAAAAATCAAGTACCGGTTGAAAATTAGGATATTATAGGCCCTACTATGTAATATGTGAAGGCCGGTCAGATGAAGAGGGAGATATGATTGGGGTTAACAGATATCAACAAGACATTTAAAAATAATACTCGATATAGAAGTGGGCCACCGTGGAAAGTTCGAGTTCGGATGGGTATTGTAGACTGTGTCTGTATAGTTTTGAACAGTAGGCCTACACGTAATCATTGTATTCCACAGATTTATCGTGGAAAAGGGCTATACTAGATGTTCTTCGTCTTTGTGAGTTTTGTCGGAAAGTGCCCCCCTAGTGAACTTTTCTCTGCTGCTCCAAAACGACAAAACCGAGGAGGCTGAAACTTGGTGACTTTTAAGCTTATCTTATTGGGGTCATTTTGAGCCTATTTTCATATACCCCTGGGCAGAGGATCATGGGTAAATTCAAAATGGCGGCCATGTATCCGCGAAAGTTGTGTTTTTCAATCTTTTCGCTCCATTTTTTCACACTTTCCTTGCCTAAAAGGCATTGAAAGTATTTTATTTATGCAAAACTAATTATTCTATATTTTATTAGATTTTTCTTCGACAGAAAAATAGTAAAAATGAAAATTTCGAAAAATCGACTCCAAAAAGGCAGAAAAATGGCTTCCTAGGAGATGACGTCCATCTTGGATTTTCTTACATTTTCCGGTAGAGCTTGAACCAAAGATACTGTGTGGTAAGTTTCAGCGCTCTAGCCTTAGTGGTAGAGAAAATATATAGGGGGCACTTTCCGCCCTCCCCCCTCCCCCCCCAGGCTGCGATACACCCCAAATCGCCCAGGCCAGATAGAGTTAACCAGACTGCGCACATCTGCACATAGGTTACGAATAGAGGTCGGCAGACATGGAAGTAATAGTATCCCGAGAGAAGCAAGGTTATGTATGTGTTGCGATTATAATGCCGTGGAAAATGAATACCATTTGTTACTTATTTGTCCTTTGTATTCTGATGTAAGAAAGAAGTTGATTAGCGGTTACTTTTGGAAAAAACCTTGTGTTTTCAAGGCGATTGAGTTGCTATATTGTAGTTCACAACGCATCTTGAGAAGATTAGGAAAATATGTTTTCGAATGCTTAAATTGAGAGGTGGACACCTTCGTTAGTTTGCCCTCAGCAGAATGTAATTTCTCTTTTTTACCCGCCAACAGCAATCATTTATGATCAGCAGAATGTAATTTTTCTTTTTTTACCCGCCAACAGCGATCATTTATTATCCGAGTGTAAATACGAAACATTCTGGTTATTGTTTAGCTAGTATTAGATGAATATATCACCATAAATTCTCCAGTGGTGGCGACTATATATATATGTAACTGATATATGATGCGGGGCAGTAATGCCCAAGTCAATAAACGAAATTGAATTGAATTGTTTGGAGTTATACTGGAGGTGTACTTCCAAATATCGTTTGGTTTATTTGAGCTATAGATGTACACCCCCTCAGGTATCTCTTATTGTGCGAATTTATATCGGTACCTGCAGGCGTATAATTTGTCACTCACCGTCACAGTAAAGCCACCCCCTCTCTCTATTGACCGATCGCACCTCTTTGTCGCAGTAAAACCACTCCTCCCTATATTGACCGATCCCTCTTCGTCACAATGAAGTCACCCCCTCCTCTTGATCGACCCCTCTTCTTCGCAGTGAAGCCACCCCTTCCTCTATTGATCGATCCACCGATTTCATATTCGCGCCTATATATAGCAAAACTAGACTTTGATTACTTTCACTGGTTGATACTTATTTGTACCACTAACCCGTGAGCGGCCAACCACAAGGGCAGGAGACTTGTTCAGAAGCATCACATTGTCTCACAAGTATACCCTTCAAATGCCACACTGTTGACCCCAAATGAAAAAAAGTACACAAGGTACGAACGTGTATGATTGAGGACTGACAGTGGATCAATCAGGTTGAGTGATATATCTGGAAGTTTGGTTACCTAACCGTTCAGATTCTCAAGGAGTTAATATTGCTAATATCTTCTTTGTATGCCTACATTGCAAACACATTGCCTATAACGAATACTTGTTATGCTAATTTGCAGTGATATATGCTACAGGGCACGTTTTAGTTTAATTTATAACTTCTCCTAGTGTCAAAATAATGAAGAAAATTGTGTTTACAACATATTTTTCGTATCACCTGGATCCCTCTCCCTTTCTAAAAACTTGGATAAAAAAAATGTGCCTCTGAGGTGTAGGCCATTCTTTCCCAACAGAGTATTAGAAAATAAGCATTTGTTTGTTTTTGCAATTTTTGGCGATATTCTTGAAGGGAATTCCCTTCATATATAAAATATGACACCTTTAACCAAAACGAGCCCTACATATCGAAATGCGGTGCGTTTGATCCAAAATGATACTGAAAAATCGTTTTGGTTAAAGGTGTCATATTTTCATAATACTGAAATATGTAAAAATGCTTGTAATGCACTGAAAGGGTGTCGTTCACCGCCATTCAGCACATGATTCCTCAAGCCGATAATTGTAAACAGCTGCTTGGCCGAATGGTTACAGTGTCGGACTAAAGATTAAAAGAAACGCAACATTTTGGTTCGAATCCCCAAATCCCTGAAAAAATATTTTCATTTTTTCCTTTTTTCTCCCATCTTCAGTTTGGACTTTAAAGTGCAAAAAGTGACGTGAAATGAAAGACAGCGAACCCCTAACGCACAGAATCCCTTATTTTCTTATAATTCGTGAATAGAATTGCACACAAACAACTCCACACACACAGTCAGATCACTTGTTCAGTGTTTGAATATTCTGACGATCCAGCAGAGCAAAAAAATAATTGTTACACATACATAATTTCGTCTTAGGGCTTAGGACAGCAGAAAGTTGTAACTATGAATTGAAAAGTTATAAGGTTGAACTTGTCATATATCAAGGCCTTTATTAAGGAAATGAGCCTCAACAAGTGGTGACGCTTGCTTTCCCACGTGATAATGCATGTGCCAATATGTTTTTTTTTTGTTTTTTTGTTTTTTTGTTTTTTTTGCAGTTACTTCCTTAATTATTGTTCGCTGAACTTTTGGCAGTGATTATTTTTTTCCAGTTTTCGAGTCGGTTTATATATTAATATAACTGATTATTGTTCGTAAATATCTGGCTCGTTCATGAAAATACTAATCCCGTATGAGAATATGAGCCAGAATTTCCCATTAGACTGGCCGCGCCTTTCTGACAAAGAGTTGGGGAATACCTGAGTATTACGTCACAATTTACCGACCGGCTCGGAGCGAGACAATAGAGCAACAGAGAGCGACTGTGAAGGGAAAAATATCCATCTAAAGCGAACACCTCCTTTGAACTTTGTCATCAATAAGATAAGACCACGAGAGTCAGAAGTTGCATGCAAGATGTCCAGGCTTTGCGATATCAATTCTTTTAAACTTGTATTATCTGTTGTTTATTTCTATTAACGGAAAATTTCCTTTGCCTCGCTTTTAGTTTGGAGTGTATGCCAAGTATGGCAAGCTGTTTCATTATTTAATTGGTTATTCCACATATGTTGAAAATTTGTGCACATATTTCAAAAAGTTTTCAACATATCTATGAAACCTTCAACATATATCTAAAAGTGCGGATTTATTCCACGTATGTGTAAAAGTTTTATACATTTGTGTAAAACTTTTCAACATATGTGGAAAACTTTTCAACATATGTCTAAAACTTTTGCACATATGTCTATAAACTGTTTTTTACACATATGTGGAATTCTTTTGTACATATGTGCAAAACTTTTCAACATATGGTATAAACCTATTAAATACCGAAACGGCTTGCCATAGGAGTGTCCGTATCTCCGTCAGTTAAAATTTGTTCTCTGCACTATATTTGTATAGTTACAGTTTGGGTATATATGTACAGTTTGGGTTAATAATAATAATAATCCACACATAAAAGGGCTGTCAAAGTTACAAGTAGTTATTGAGACTTTGAGTATTACACATGAGTCAATGGCGTGTTGTCCGGTTAGCGGAACATTTCACTTTGAATAAACCTAAAAAATGTCAAAACTACTTGACATATTTGTAGTGTACACTCTGAACTCGTTTTCTTATATGAACACATATTTTATCTTGCTCTCAACTGCTCTCTCTCTATGAACTATTTGTCTTGGTCATCTATGAATGACAGTTTGTAAAATAATCTAATTCAATAGATTGCAAATGTTCTTTGATCTCCCCTTCTTTGGGTTCGTGTAAATTTATAATATGAACTGTAGTATAACAGCACGTTTTTGCGTATATATCTGACCATTTGGAAAGAGACGCCGGGGGGAGGGGGCGGGGGTTCTGTTCAATTACATGCAGTAATTTATAACCCTGTCATTTATGAAACTGACTGTTCAGACATGTCCTTTGAGTGATATGTGAAGTGAACTTTCGGTATATATATATATATTAGAACATCTTTGAGGGGTTACACTTTAGAAGTTTTACAAAATCGTTTATAAGTCTGTGGGTGCTTGGACAAGCATAAATATATTCTGTATTTTATTTCAGTAGGTGTATCATATCTCAAATGAAGATGAGCTGTGGAATTCGTCTTCTGGTGATATTCGTACTTATCGGACACGGTATTGACGGGCGCACGGGGGATTCGTTTTTACATGTTAAGGAATACTTCAACGTTGAAGGAGACGTGCTCCCGAATAAGAATATAACAACGCTAATACAGACTGTGCTTTACAGGGTGAAATGTGATTCCTTTCCAGTGGTAGACTGTCAAAAGGTAAGTCATTGTGCTAAAGGTAAGTCATTGTGCTAAAGGTAAGTCATTATGCAGTGGTAGACTGTCAAAAGGTAAGTCATTGTGCTAAAGGTAAGTCATTGTGCAGTGGTAGACTGTCAAAAGGTAAGTCATTGTGCTAAAGGTAAGTCAGTGTGCAGTGGTAGACTGTCAAAAGGTAAGTCATTGTGCTAAAGGCTCCAAATGAGACGGTGTTAAGGGTCCAAGATCCCTGACAAGATTTCGAAAGTCGAAAATGTTCTTTTCACCTAATATAAAATTGATAATCAACTCTATAAAAAGTGACAAAATATTGTCTTTGAGCTGTCAGAAGAGACGTCTGGAGATACCGTCTTACGACTGTATTAGTTGGCGAGCAATACAACCGAGTCAAACATGTTTATCTAACACATCTTGCTATGTTGGTCATACCCCATCTTTATGTTACCAGACAGAGAGTATGGAACTGGGACATTCTGCTTGTATGTTTGGGGAAATTATAGATTTTATGATAATCTTTGTATGACATTCTCTATCTGAACGTTTTGAATTTTGAAGTGTTTGATGGTTTAAGCAGAGGCCTACATGGAATCGTTGTTCAGAGCCCACGAGTAGTTTCTGCAATCATGCTTTGTGATGTGGACGGAAGTCCTTCCTCGGGAGGTTATTAAATATGCATACAAGAAGGGGTATGGTGAATAATTTTATTCGTATAATCAGATACTTACGTTCAAATGTAGGCCTATTTGCTTTCATGATTTGTTGCGCCTTTTGCACTTTCAACGTCAATTGTATATTCAATATATACTTATACTTTCAGTGTTTGCAAACGACATCAGTGTTGGATTATCTTAATCGCACAGCTGAGAATTCGCTGGACGAGGATGGATTTCTTAAACTCTCCGTCATACTGGGTGTTTTCATGAGAAATGTCACAGGCGAGTGTGAGAAGAGTGCCTTGTCCGTTGGTGCTAAAGGACGGAGTTACGAGCAGTTCCTGGAAACATTCGTGGAAGATGAGCACCACACTGACGAAGGCGAGGACCACGTGGAACACACCGCTTTGGACATTCACGTCTTGGAGGATGTACTTCACGAGATCGAGGAGAATTATCGAGCAGGATCTCTGGTACTGGACGATACTGGAATGATTGTACTGGGGCAGAGTGGGATCTTCAGTTATCTTACAGATGTTAAGGTACTAATGTTCATATCCGTTTTATTAGAGATAGTATTGATTTATTGTTTGGTCGCGAACTTGCTTCGACAGGGATTAGATCCGGACTATCAGCACAGTATACTGCAGGAGACCAATCTACAATTGTCTCACCCTCGTATCACTTTCGCAGTGATTTATCGAAGAGGATTGGCATAGCACATCGTGTCGTGTGTGTAGTATTTGACATCATGCCTCGTCAGGTTATTAACTGTTTACTAAATATGGCAATCGCAGCGATATGAAAGAAAATTTATCACTATAGGTATTCTTCTTCAAATTCCTGTATTCAATATTCAGTGTTCGTTCAGTGTTTCAGCCCACAATCCCTGTTCGCTGATGTGGGCCGGATGACAGAGGACATTTTGGAGCATGAAGATATAGAACATGTGGCTGGTTTGATTGTGGCCAACCTCCTCATGGGTAAGAATTGTGGTAATTTCCACAGTTATATAACCGGGCCGTGTGTATAGCGCCGTAAATTCTGACATTCCTTATATTCAGCATTCAATGCTCCCCAATCGTGTATGTCGCTATATAGGATCTTACGTATTTCAATTGAGTTTGGTGTTCTGAGCGTCCATACCATGAATATTTAATAGCATTATGACATCATGGTCGAATCTGGACTAATCCACTTTCAGTCGGGGAGGGGAGATAGGGTCACTGTGTCCGTTTACCCCAATGTTTACAACAAAGACCAGACCATATATCTACCCTGTGCCACAATGTCGGGACCGCGACAAGACGAAAAGACACCCCACCAGCGCGGCTTCTAATTCGGCTGAGCCAACCAAATATTCTCTATCATTAATATTCCCTTCAAAGCACCATGAAGCGTTCTCAGGATTGATTGACATTCTGTTAGTTAGATCCTTCAAGCGGGATGCAGATAGGATTTAATTTTAATTAGATGGATGACCATTATAGGAATTTTCCTGTACCGAGTGCCATCTGATAACCCAGTTAAACATGAACCTTATCGAGGGCCATGTTCGGTCATTATGTACTTCAAATTTTCGAATAACAAGTTGACTTATAATCACACAATTGAATATAACAAGACGACCATTAATTCATAATCGACCCTTTTTTCGTAATCTTATAATGTCAGTCTGAACACTTTGGTATCAAATAAAACTGTGAGAAACATCAAGGCTTGGTTGTAGACATCGTCGCGCACCATGGCCGTGATACTGTGAACGAGGGTGGTAAAACGACAATCCTCTGGTATCAGCATTTTAACTTACAAATGCAACGTCTGCTGAGCTGACCATCGTCTGTTCTCCAATGATGTTCACATAACAGACATTCCCTCTGTGGGGAAATAATGTTCAGTTTAATTTAGTGTTTGGTATCATCAGTTCTTACAATTTTGCTCGATTTAATGGTGGTATCTCTTTTCTGCTTTGGACAGGTCATTGTGTACGGCCCGAGAACCTACCTTCCGGACACAGCTTTCTGGCTAACCTGTTTTCAACGTATGCTGATAGCTCAACGGGACGGATCGACCTTGAAGGTGAGTTAAATAGCACAGACGATGAGGAGGATATTGGTCATTCGTATCGGTTAGATATCGGCTAATTAAAATGTGTTTTCCACTCTAGGTTGAGGATATCAAGCCCCTCACACGAAACGCCAGATGACTTGCAAATGCCACATGCAAATTGGCTATAATTGCAGGGTTTGAAATGACCACATAAGATCAAATTGCGACAAACGGGTTTGAATTAACCACAAACGGGTTGGGAATATGTTTGCCACATGTTTTCGTTGACAACACGGCCGGGTCACGCTGCAAAATAAATGGGGTTGAAATAAGCACAAATCAGTGGGCACGTAATGCGTATCGTCATACTTTTGTATGTGTACATATGTATCGTCATACTTTTGTATGTATACATATGTATCGTCATACTTTTGTATGTGTACATATGTATCGTCATACTTTTGTATGTATACATATGTATCGTCATACTTTTGTATGTGTACATATGTATCGTCAAATTTTTGTATGTGTACATATGTATCGTCATACTTTTGTATGTGTACATATGTATCGTCAAATTTTTGTATGTGTACATATGTATCGTCATACTTTTGTATGTGTACATATGTATCGTCATACTTTTGTATGTGTACATATGTATCGTCATACTTTTGTATGTGTACATATGTATCGTCATACTTTTGTATGTGTACATATGTATCGTCATACTTTTGTATGTGTACATATGTATCGTCATACTTTTGTATGTGTACATATGTATCGACATACTTTTGTATGTGTACATATGTTGCCTTCACTGCGATTCAGACACATTTTAAGATTGATCAAGTTAAACCGAAGAATAAGATATGATGGGTGACAAAATCGTTATCTGGGGTTGAGGCAGTTTTGATCGTGATTTTTGAGCTGGCTGTGAAATTCAACCCTGTTTGTTCGTGATTTGTGAACTGACTCAGGGTTGAAATTTCACAGTTAGGTCAATTTCACAGCCAGGTCACGAATCACGATCAAACCTGCCTCAAATCTAGATAGCTTATAATGTCACAATGTGATTTTTCTACAACTGTTCTTGTTTCCACCTTTCAAGCATTTGAGGAAATTTTATCGAAGATGGGTGTTGGTCAGCCGGAAGAGGAGGAAGACAATGCCCATGGTCACATGCACAAGAAAAGAAGGAAACGAGGGGTTGTCTCTCACGAGACTTCTCTGGAGTTGCTGGGTAACGTTGGGAAGATTAATCGGTTTAAGCGATCAGCTGACGAACCTCATTCCTCGCCCTATGGATATGACGTCACACAAAACGTAAGATTCATTTCAAACCTTCAAGCGACGAGTTGATCAACTCAAGGTTCCTGCTGTATATTTAGCTTCTGCGTAAGAAGCGTTGATAGGAATATTTATTCAACCAAAAAGAGTATCGTCAAATTGTGTATGTTTGATCCTTGTCGTCGCCCAGACACTTTCGACCAACAGTTTTCTACCGGTTGGGTGTTATCTCTCCTACCGGCTTGATGCTGTTGGGGCGACCATATCCTTACGACAGCGTAGGAATGTATCAGGGAAATATAGCACCAAACGTCACCTTTCAAAGTTTCTGCAATTTTGTGATAAATATCGTACATTGACAGCAAAAGACGATCGTGGCGCGTAATTTGTGTCTAATTCCGCTTAACACTAGACGTTGTTTGAATATCATGTGTGTTATATCTCCACGGTGTTCGACTGAACACCCAAAAACAAAGCGTGACCGAAATACATATTCTGGAAAACGACATGGAAATTCATTTTGATAATTACAAGCGTCTAGTCCGCCATTCATAATTCAGCAGTCGTCCATTAAAGAATATCCGCGTCCATGAACCAAACTACAAGCGTCTGGTCCGTCATTCATAATTCAGCCGTCGTCCATTAAAGAATATCCGCGTCCATAAACCACATTACAAGCGTCTGGTCCGCCATTCATAATTCAGCCGTCATCCATTAAAGAATATCCGCGTCCATAATCCAAAGACCTATTCCATATTCCATATAACAGTATTAGCACCAAATTCAAAAAGACAATCATAGTATACATAAACATAGGCCAGTTTTCTGCAAGAGAGAAGCGGTCAACAGTTTTCAGTGATGCCGACAAGACATCATGATGTTCCAAAAATATAAAATCCGTTTCGCTGATCAGTATTCTTAATCCATAATAATCGTTGTAAAGTCGTCATCTAGAGAATGATGTATCTCAGTCACGCTTTGATTGTGACTGTTCATATGAGCGCAATGAGAATCTTGAAGTACATGGGTTCATACGGCCCCTAACCCCGGGTTAAGCGGAATTAGACACAAGGTACGAAACGTAATGCCATAGATCTTGCACGCTACGCTCGTATTTTGCTATCAGCATGCGATAAGAAGAATGAGCAGTGGTTAGGATTTGATGTAAAGATCATCATCATGTCTTACTGACAGCATTGGAACCTGTTGACCTCTTCTCTCTTGTAGGAAACCATTTTGTATTTTTATTTACACATATGGAATTGGTACTAACTGTCATACGAAATAAGGCTTACGCGCAAATTCTTTTATGAACGAATTCTTTTTTACTCCTCAGCCCTACGGGCTCAGGAGTATTGTTGTGGCCCTAGCAGTGTGTCTGTCCGTCTGTCCGAGCCGTATCTCGAAAACTATTGCAAGGTTATGATCCTTTTATTTTTTACTTGTGCCTTTGAAACTTTCAGGTCTAACCGGTCATTAATTATTTTTTTACATTTTTTTTTATTTTTCTACTATTTTCCAGGCTTCTAAAAAGGGATCTCCAAGTATGCATACATTAGGCCTACTTTCATACTGATTTACATACACTTACTGGCATGTAGCCTATCAAGAGCTCCATAGTAAAGTTGTATGTCTGCCATTGGTTCATTCGGTGTAGTGCAGGACTCATTTGCATATTCAGTAGTATGGTATTGCCAGTGACTCATTCATATGAAATGTATAAACACATTACTTAGATCTAATGTAGATCCAGCAGTTTTGCTTCTTTGGAGCTTCTTAATTATTACAGTGGCAGTCAACACCCACATTTTAAAACCAGCAACTTGGTATTAAGTCCTGATTATTTGTGCATTTGGCTAGAAAGTGTTACACCAAGCACTGGCAAGAAAGAGGGCTTAACTAGAGGTTCCACTTTGACCCTAGCTAAGATTCATAGCGTTTCCCTTCCCTCACCGCTATGCCGACGACAAATACATTTCCCTGGTGGTAAATCGAACTTCTCCATGGCGCACTTATTATTACCTTTGCGCCCTATTGGACCTTCATTAACTTGAGAAAATGGGCAGCCATGAATAAAAATACAGAAATGGCAGACTAAATGGCCATTCGTCGGTCAAAAATTAATTACAGACGTTAAAATTATCCCTATGGAGACTCAAAATCACCTGAAATCGAGGGTCAAGAAGATGGGCATTTCCGTCATAATAGACCCCGTGTATACAGGGGATGATGATCACGACATCGATTATGGTATTTTTATTCATGGCGGCCCTTTTTCTCAAGTTAATGACGGTGCAATAGGGCGCAAAGGTAATAATAAGTGCGCCATAGAGATGTTCGAATTACCACCAGGGAAATGTATTTGTCGTCGGCATAGCGGTGAGGGAATGGAGACGCTATAAATCTTAGCTACTTTGACCCTTGAGTTGCCGCTCCGGCATGAAGCCTAAAATGCTGGTTGTTTTTTTAAGCAAAAACATACGTCTCCCCCCAACCTCCCACCTTGCCTTGAGTGCCTTGAGTGGGCACATAATTTAAGGGAAAGTGCTATAAAATGAATGTAGCAATAAGTATCCTAAACAAAGCTGCGCATCTAAAAATATTAATTACAAAGAGGCGATTTTTACTCCTTTCACG
Source organism: Hanleya hanleyi (assembly GCA_036873755.1). Classification (NCBI taxonomy): domain Eukaryota; kingdom Metazoa; phylum Mollusca; class Polyplacophora; order Lepidopleurida; family Hanleyidae; genus Hanleya; species Hanleya hanleyi. Next base: position 123,948 of record JAVTVY010045777.1, on the reverse strand, counting down.
GATTTCGTTTCATGGGATATTTGACACTGATGAGTGATTCCCCTGGTTTATGAATGGCGCAATGATATACAAACTATCACTATACAAGTGATTTGACAAACTATCACGTGCTCATATCGGCTTTCTTCGAGCACCCACCTCAAAGGCAAAAAAACAGCGAAGACAGTGGAAAGAAAGTAGAAATCTGCCTCGGGTATACCCATCTAGTATATAACGCTTTCTCCGTTCGCGTGAATAAAAATTGATATAATCTTTCGAATATTTGTAATTTTAAGAAATTCGACCCGATATGGTCGGAATGATAAGGACAAACTGCGCAATGGCACATCAAGTCAAATGAGAAAACAAGGGGTAGTCTCCTGCACAGGCTATTCATAGCATGAGATGGTGCAATATTTGCCAAGTGTGCCAACAAGTGTGCGGAGAGCTATGAACGTAATGGCGGGAACTGCAGGAAATTTTCGTTGAAGCAACAGGCAAAATTTTCTAAGAAAAGTGGATGATTTATACATCATCATTATACAGAGACTGTAGTCATTAGGATGTTGATACTCTTGGACAATATTGAACTGTGATTCGTCTGATGATTCGCCATCCATTCTTCTCGTTCACTTAAATTCTGTCGGCCTGGGATTGTAGAGAACCTTCACGGACTCCGCTCTTTGCGCATGCACTATGCAATGATGATTGGTTTCCGACTTTTATATGCAGAACTGTGTCACTCTGCTCGATCTGATCTTTGAGATTAAATAATCGAGTGAGTTTCATTTTCGTTTATTTTAAACCATTATGTGTCGAACGTCTATACATGGCAATTGTTGTAGCCACTGACAATTTTGATATTCCTCATGTAATCAAATGGCTACCATTTTTTTTTTTAATGTGATCAATCAACCAATCACTCCTTATTTCTAAACATACAGAAAATGTTGATTCCTCATGTAATCAAATGGCTACCTTTTTTTAATATGATCAATCAATCAATCAATCAAGCATTCCTTATTTCTATACATGAAAACATACAGAAGATGTTAAAACTAAGATAAAATATTACATTTACATTATAAACGTTATATTGTTATATGACATAATCACCCCAGTCAGGAAAGCCAGTTCATTCCAATTTATAAATTAGGTAGCAGTTGAGTCGTTACCAGAAATAATGACAGAACATTAACTAGAATTGTTCAAGCTCCTAGTGAGCTTGAATTAATTGATGAGTCTACTGGTAACCACTGGTGACTGTTGAAATTCATCACTATTGAGATCACATAGATTATTTCATTTTCATTATTTTTTTGTTTGAAAATAAATGGATTTATTTAATCAGAAATATAATATGATAGGAAGAACAAAACAAATCGCTCCCTTCGCAAAAGTGATGTTTAGCTCTCGTATCAGCTCCCCATGGTTAATTGTCCCCATGGTTAATTAAGAGGGGGACTTGGAAATGCTACCCGTCCGTCCGTCCTTCCGTCCCAACCATGTTGTGAACGGGATATCTTGGGAACAATTCAACTCGTCAACTTCAAACTTGGGGGGTGATTTGACATCAGTGAGAAGATGGCTGAGATTGTTTTTCACCAAACTGCATTAACCAAGATGGCCGCCGTCAGCCATCTTAGATTCCATCCATCTCCAAAATGTTATGAACACGATATCTCGAGAACAATTCAAATGATCGACTTCAAATCTGGGGAGTGACTTCATATCAATAAGAAGATGACTGGAATTGATTTTCACCAAACTGCGTTAACCAAGATGGCCGCCGTCAGCCATCTTAGATTCCATCCATCCCAAAATGTGAACACGATATCTCGAGAACAATTCAACCGTTCGACTTCAAATCTGGGGAGTGGCTTCACATCAATAAAAAGATGACTGGAATTGTTTTTCACCAAACTGCGTTAACCAAGATGGCCGCCGTCAGCCATCTTAGATTCCATCCATCTCCAAAATGTTATGAACATGATATCTCGAGAACAATTCAACCGATCGACTTCAAATCTGGGGAGTGACTTCACATCAATAGGAAGATGACTGGAATTGTTTTTCACCAAACTGCGTTAACCAAGATGGCCGCCATCGACTATATTGTTAACGAGATATCGTTACATGAAAATTTTTTGGTGTAACTGTTGTTTGGGTTACCTGGATTTCAATTTGTGCAGGCCTGCCGCATGTTTTGATGTTGTAATGTGCAACTAAACCTCGGAAACCTTTGCTCCTTTATTTTTTGGAAGCCTTGAATGCTCTCTGTAATCGTTCCCGACTGGCGCCAGGTAGTTTCTTCGCTCGGCTGATTATTATCTTTTTTTTTTGTAATTAGATCTCACTGTAAAAACCATCGCTGTATGAAATGGAAAATATGGGGGGTATTCTGGATTCCGATTGTCGTCCGTCCGGGTGTCCGTGTATCCATCCGTTCATCTGTCAGGGGTTGTGGCTTGGGTTTGCATTTCGCATGCCATAACTCTCTGCTGTGCATCCAAACTTCTACACACATGAAAACATCTTGGTCTAGACTGTTAAGGGACTGAGGAGTTGTAGCACCTCTGGTGCCTCATGTTTGCTATTCTAATGTTTTCGATTCTCTTGCAATAAACTAACTCGTGTTGTGTTGGTCGTACTATTAAATAATCATACAGTCTTCGTGAAAATGGTTTGTGCTAACTTTGACAAATAGCAAATTTTAAAATTAGTCCCGATGCACCAACCATTTTGGCGAAGACCGTATGAAATATGTTTATCGTTAAGAAACTATTTACATATAACACTGGAAGGAAATGCCTTATAGCTCGAAGATGAAAGTTTGTATAGGGCCGATACAGGTAAGCTTCAATGATTATTCTCACTTCATCAACGAATGAGATGACGGATGTACGGTAAGGTCAAATAGATGAGGATTGTCTAACGACCGTGCGCCTAGATTGGAGCAATTCTTAGATGTTATCAGAGACGGGGCTGACTCATCCATTCTCCTTGTATACCTTTCAGTGTTATTCCGGCAGACAGTATTTGGACATCTTCTCCGATAATTCATCCAGCATCGACGTGAATCTGTTCAGAGACATTTGTCCGGCTATTCTTCAACAAGTTCTCAACAGTACATGTAAGGAGGAACACCCTGACGAGACCGTTGAAAGGACATCAACTACCGCTGAAGGTACGCCTCCTCATCACTACCGCGTATACACGCTGTCTGTTTTTGAAAGCACACTACAGTTCAGTAGAGTTTGTGACTATGAGTGATGGAAGTACGAAGTTACCATGGGTAGGCTTTGTCTAATGCAATGACTTATCAGGCGTCTCTGATAAAACCCGTGCTGGCTGGTCACCATATCTTGATTATTCTAGTCTGCTTGATGGTGTATTGGCTATATGGTCCCGATGCACGATACTTAATTATTCTGAAGTGCTTGATGGTTCCAGAGTGTATGATTGTTCGTTTGATTTAGATTTGCTTGCTGAGGGTTGATCTCTAGTTTCAATAACAGTATCCAAAACTCTTATTGTCCACAGCATACGGGTATGGGACATTGTCGGTGTTTATTATCACTATGTGTTCCGTCCTCGGTGTATTCTACGTGAAGATTCCCGATGGATCCGTCAAAGTTCACGTCCTCGTTACGATGATGTCACTAGCCATCGGTACACTGGCGGGAGACGCCATGCTTCATCTTATTCCTGAGGTATGTTATATTATTCTTCACAGTTACACGCCTATAACAGAACCATTAGCATTCATTTTAACAAATTATCGTAATTTTGCAAGAAATTTTCTGGATTTCGTTCACTAGTCGCTTTTGTGATCTTGACTGAGACATATTTTTTTGAGTTTGCTTTTCTGTTCTAATATATTCATTGTAATAGTTGTAATACTTCCCACATCAATGGACTCGACGTGATGAACATCGATCAAGCTCTCGGCCCGACAACTCCTTCAAGGGCTCAATATTTGGATCGTGGCGCCATATTTTGTTATGATCATTTCTAATGTCAAACTCAACAACTTGATCAGCTGATGTTCACCAAGTTGGTGTTATCTTCAATAACAGGCTGCCGGTCTTCATAATCATCTCCATGACGATCACGAGGAGGAGGCGGAGCTGAGTGTGAGTAACCTGGAGATCGAGGCGTATGTCTGGCCCATGATGACTGTCCTCGGTAGTCTATACGCCTTCTTCCTACTCGAGCTTCTCATGACCAAGTATGCAGGGGGTCATGGACATAGTCACGGCGATCACGACCACAGCCGACAGGTGAGACACATTCTTAGATAGAGTAGAAATAGAAAGTCATTTTACCCAAATGAAATTCGTACCTACGTCCCCTGCATGCTATATATTAAGTAGACCAATTATATTGGTCCCCTATATGTGTGTTTGACTGCTCGATCCCTCTATCAATCCATTGATTTCCGCCGTAATATAGGTTCCAGCCATGCTTTCATTGTCATGTTCAGGTAAATCCTCTCGAAATATCCAATACAAATTATCCACACGGTCCCAAGAATTGACGGAAATGTGTATCATCATGTTGTTTTGAGCGAGACCTTTGTTCGTAGTGTTGCACTTTAATTCTTTAATTAACAAAGCAGGGAAGAGAATAAATATGAATACGATACTCTTTCCCTTGCTTGAATTCATCTTTTAAGACATCTTTTTATGTATCCATGTTTAAGATTTCACTGTATTTATGCAGTCATATGAATTGGAACACAAGGATGGATCAGAAGGACAGATCTCTAATGGTATCAACGGTGAGATTCCAGGGAAAAAAGATGTTGAAATCCAGCCAGAACCCAAGCGTAAAAACCGAGGTGAGCCACTATCTCATTGACCAAGAGAGTCTCAACAAATACATGGCACTGTTGATGCAATGATTGCTCGTAAATGACCCAGTACAATATGGTGGATGTATTGTTGTATGCGGTCTGTTTTGCTAAAGCCTTGATTGATAATATTTGCCCAATAGGCCTTCGATTGTTTTCATTTGACTCAAATATTGTATACAATAGGGTTCTCCATTGGTATTTGGCCTAGAAATCCTCTTTTGCCTCTTGTTTCTCTTGTTTTACTCATCTACTGCCTGCTGTGTGTCATGCGGTTGCCCTTATATGATCCGAAAATTCTATTCAATAAGGGTGCGTCACGGATCCTTTGGCGGCCAGTATTCCAGGGAGACATCTAAGGCTTTTTCCGTCCGCCTTTGTTCCAGACTTTCTATACACATTGCTTTTATTTTTGCTCTCATTTAACTCAAAGCTTTTATGAAATAAGAGGGTGGTGAGGCTTTCGGTTGTCCTTATTTGGACCGTATGCTCTCCACAAGGGGCACCAGCACATTGGCAGTATTTTGTGAAGTAAGAACACTCTAAGAACACATATGCTCTTCTTATTTCAGCACTAGCAGTGATGGTCGTCCTTGGTGATGCCATTCATAACTTTGCGGATGGTCTGGCAGTTGGTGCAGCCTTTGCTATTTCGGTCACTGGCGGAATTTCCACATCACTGGCCATATTTACTCATGAGTTACCTCATGAATTAGGTAATTAGCGCTAATATACATTCTTTGCTTACATAAGATGGGTTCATGAAAGGTTTTCTCGCAGAAACTCGTCCGTATGGGATAACTGGTGTTATATAGCGGTTGAACGTTTGTGAACGTGTGAAAAGAGGGCTTTTAGATCTGGTTTTAGTGGAAGAGGTTCTGTGACTTCATGATTGATAGCTGATCCACAAGAAATTCGTTTCTCCGTCCTGTTTGGTACGGATTTCTAGCTTGCTGGACATGTGAACCGGAAGTCGACTGAACCAACTTCACAAAATGTACGATCCTTTTTTGTCTTTTTGCCGTATAGGGGATTTTGCTGCGTTGATATCAAGTGGTCTATCTGTGCCGAAAGCATTATTGATGAATGTACTCTCGGGTATGACAGCATTCATTGGCCTATACGTGGGGGTAGCTGTGGTGAACCAGGTCTCCGGTACAGAATGGATATTCGCAGCAGCCGCAGGAATGTTCATTTACGTCGCCCTTGCAGACCTCGTGAGTAAAAACCAAATAAATGGTTATAATAGTTGTTTCAGTGTCCATCTCCCAGTCATCTTGGCCTGGTACATCTCAGGAGGTCAGATATGGACAATCAGAATCAGGATGTTCGAAATAGCAGAATAATTGGGCCTTAATGTGCATATATCATTGTATCCTGGGTAAAAAGAAGGACGGTTTATGAGTGTCCTCGGCATTTTCGCATGGACATGCTCACATAGAGTGCACAAGACCTTATATCTTCCTGTCAGTATTGGCTTTGTCAGTATGTCGGCACCTCTTTCCACTTCCCTGATATGCGTTGTAATTTTACCTGTATATGGCGAGATTCTGCTGGTCTACGTTTTGTCCCCGAGGCCCGTCCCCTGTACAGACCTTATGGTCTTTGATATATGTTGGCATTGTGGGAAGTTGATGCTGGGTCGACATCGACCCTTACAGACTAGTTTTTTGTGTTAAATGTCGTCATTTTTATCTGAGGACGATACAGCTCACCAGTGTACGAGTTGTCACAGCGACACAGCTCATCAATTACCAATATTCGAGTTGTCAGAGCATTTCCATCATAGCTCTCTCGATTTGTACTAATACCGCTTATGCCGGTGCTAGGGGCCGTGTGGTAATGTCATCCAAGTTGCCACATGAACAGGTACAATAAAAGCGTACCTGAGATACAACACATATCACGAATCGTTAGATTCTTGGTATGTGCTTTAGAATAGGTTAACCAGAAGACTATACTGTGAAGTCATGTGGCTCTGTCAGTATGTCGGCACCTCTTCCCACTTCCCTTATATGCGTTGTAATAGCGCTCCATTGGCAGCGGATGAGGACTTGAGCGTTCCATTGATCGCATATCTCAATGACCGGCTACTCTCACTTCCTCTCTGTCTCTCTCCACATGGTGCACTCGAATCATCGTCAATACCGAATTCGGTGACCAACGAAGAAGCGCGTGGAACATGCGCCAATGTAGAACAGTTGACATCTACTATTGAATCAGCATTATGTATTAGCAAAGTTTTATTGACTGATAACCTCTAGTCAAGATACTCAATTGTCTGTTGCTCCAGAGTCTGGGACAAGATAATGTCATTTCAGTTTTGTTTAATTACAGATTCCGGAAGTGATCCGACATTTCAAGACTTCAAAACATGGCGCAACTATGTTTGTTTGTATCAACATTGGCCTTCTTATTGGATATGGTTGTATGTTCGTGATTGCCCTCTTCGAAGAATTTATAAAAATCTGATAGAATTGACTGGTAGCAGGACAGATGCCAAAATACTTGTGTATATATATTGAGGCGGTGAATGTATAGGTTAAATGGACCAATGATAATTTATAACTGTGATACATATGGTCCATGAAGTATCAAACTTCTTACATTATAGAGGAGAATCATGACATTGACTGGGCTCTTTATGTTGAAAATAATTGTTCCATAATGAAGGTGAAATTGTTGCCGATATTTCTGTACATAACGGATAATTCAGGTATAAACAAGTGATTCAGAATTATCCATCATTGCTCCATGTCATCCAGGGTAAGCAGACATTTCGTGACGAGCTAAACTTGGATGAACGATGTTTTCTTTGTGATAACTTTAATACCATTATTCGTAATTGCCGTCATTGGAAAATGTAAGAGACTGATAGAATAGATTTAACCGTTTGTTTATTCATATCTGCTGGTTGTAAATATGGGTTCCGTTGAATTTATGTGCAAGTCACACATACACCCTTGTCTGTAGCACAATAGGCCAAAGCAAAATAATGTGTCTTTGCTATATTTCACAAATATTTAACGAGAAACACACACAACGGAAGAAAACTTACGGGCAGGTGTGTTTGACATGAAGATCGAACATATAGAGATGATGGATCATGAAAACTCCACTCCATTAATGGGTAATGGCCTTCATAGATGGATCTGCTCATCGGTGAGCGACCACCCACCATTTTTGGTGAAATTTAATGAAAGTCTATCACTCACAACTGACAAGGTAAGGAGTATAGAGCCAGTTAAGGAACAGACGATGGCTTGTTTTATATGTACACGTTATTCAGTTTATACGTCATTTTATTTTTGCCATTTTATATTAATTAGGGTCTCATTTAACCGCTGTTTATTCAAAGAAAATGATGGTTAATTAACAGATGTTATCCCTCACAGTATCAACTTAGGAAAAACTCATTTATATGTGATATAATAAAACTGATTTTCCTTCCAATACCAAACCTAAAAAATCATTTATTTCTGTAAATTTACAAACTGAAATATGCGTTTTGAAAAAATCGCGATGGTCAGTTGATATAAATACGGATTTATGATTGACTATTATGCTCACTAGCCTATTGTTTTATTGTTGAGGTATTTAAGACGAAGGATTTCTCTTGCAACAAAATTATGACAACTCGAACCAAATCAAATTTTGGTTCAAAGTCTCCTAAATTGGTAATTTGTGTGGAAACATAATAATGGTTTGATGTGTCATATGTTTGTTACAAGGTATAAAATACAAGCGTCTAATCCTCCCTATAAAGGCCCCAGCAATTCCAAAATATTTCAGAGAGTAAATGTTGAACAATTCTCCATTTTTATTCAATTGACAATAGCATCTTTTCAATGCTCATTTCATTGTATAAAGTTAAGAATATATAATTTACAAGTTTTGGATTGGAAGAAAAATCAGCTTTATTACCCCCGTACACAAATTAGTTTTTCCCATGTAAACATCACATATCCTTTATATATGGTTTACTAAATAATGTAGGTACATACGATATCGTATGATGCAACAACGGCGTTTACACCTTTTCTTTCACTACGTCAATTCACGTCGTTCTGTAGATCTCATGATTTTCCGCGTGAGACTAAATTATTTCAATGTCATTTAAACATTGGATCCGAACTCGGATATTTTTTCACAATTTGGTGCTAGTAATGTATAAATGTCAAAAACTGCAAATTTGATAGATTTCAATAATGTTTTAAGCAACTTAGTCTTTGGACCCCAAGCGTTATCTATCGATATCTGAATGCTGAACTGAATTTAATTTATAATGCATCTGACAGATATAAGAAGGATATGGTTACATACAGAATATAGGTACACGTGGTTTGACAGTCCAAGTCAAATTTTAATCACTTGGCTAATATTGGCCAGCATTTGATTGGTCTATATCAATATTCTACCACATGTACTTTGATCGAATCACGTATACAAATTTAAGTTTGTGCGATAGATTCTATATATGAGAGCAGAAATGTATCCCATATATAAATCAGATCGGGGAAGTATAGCCCTGAACCATATATCATTTCATTTTTCGAATTCCTTTGCTTTGCTTCTCTTGTCATACTCATAATTCATTTTGAGAAGAAAGTGACCTACTAATGTAAGTAGCTAGTTTTGATGTACAGACGACATGATAAAGGTTGTCACTGTCGTGATATCAGTACCGTAAATATTAGCATTTTCAGTGCTGTAAATATGCAAGCCACAGCTGATCACCATATACTTGATGGAATCACCACATTTTCATATCATTATTATAGTAGGTCATACATTTGTATAAAATGCTTCAAAAAGGATAGAATGTTGGAGTTACTTGAATGTATGTAAGTTTACGAACGTTGTGATAGTAGGTGCTGGTATGTATAGATGCTAAACTGTGTCGCAAGTTAAGCAAGCAAGATATGCTTAGAAAACACCAGCAGCTTTTTCTCTGCAATTATGACACGAGGGGTTAAGTTTATCTCACCAGAGATGCATATAGCCACAACCCCTTAAGTCCCCCAAAATACTTCACTTCAGAGGGCTATAATCTACACAAAATCATCGGACTTTAAAAAAACTGCGACCATTAGGGGTGCCAGCAAACGTGCCGAATAACAATGCGTGGATATTTCACAGTGCTATTATTACTTTTGTTAACACTGTGTTGTTACTTTTGATACAAATCATATCTCGATATCAGGTTTGAATACATGTAGTAGATTGTCGAGATATTGACATAATTCGAATATTGTTACCTGGGTACATGCATATTTATTTTTGTTGGGTAGGCCTACATGTATATATTTTTTTGGCTATATTGAGAATAAATAAACGAGAAAATTTCTTTATACTAGTGTTTGTAATTACTGTTGTCTATTTTAATTAGGAGTTCGTCGAAGATCAACAATTAGCTCCGCATATTTTTTTTTTTTAGCATCGTGTACAACAAACTAAAATGTTTCCTAAATACAACAGAATGTATAGATGTAATACTCAGGAAAACTGATCACTCGATGGGTCTGAGCACCACGACCACCTACAGGTTACTGGACATGTAGGTGGCAGCCGCAGAACAGAAAAAATAGAATAAAATTGATAAGAACATGGCCTAGGTGAAGAACGTTTGAAAATATGATAAAATCGAAATGGTAAATGAAACTTCATTGGGAACAAAGTGCTTCCAACTAGAGAAAATTGTGTCTTGTGTAACACTATGAATAGATAAATGGGCTTGAAATAGCTGATAAAAAATGGTAGTACCTTCAGGAAGAATCATCAAGAGGAGTCCATAATGGATGAGACAACATAAAACAAACAAAAACCATGAATCGATTACCAATATCAAATTAACACAGCTGCCCACCCAAACTCAAAGTGGTGATAGAAACGTTCGTCTAACTTGAAAGACAACTCACAAATGAAGGCACGAGTCCATGGTCTCCAATGTATGACCCAGGTATACTGGCATGAGCGCATGGACGGCTCGACCAAGTTTGAGGCTAATTATTGATATCAGAAGCAGTTGCTTTTGCTAGTATATATCTTGCATGGCATGGATCCATGGTCGTACAGCAAAATGGTCCTACCTGTATTTACAGGGAAAATGAAAGAATTTGTTTTCAGTATATGAGCAGTCACAAACAGAAAACAATTAGGGACTAACTGTTAAGTGCTCTAATCACCAACGCGGGAATACTAGAAAACGTGAACTGAATGCCGAAACTAATTTCCGACCCTTTTGGCAAGTAATCACTGTGCTTCGTTGGATAACCTTATTAGCCATTATCGTTGCATTATATGAATTGGTGTCTCGTTCTCGTGAGCGATTACCGGTGGGTTTGCTGATGGACTTTCTCACTTCTGAGGATTGTGGGAGTTTGGGGAGCCTTTAAATGGCTTTTCAACGTGTGTGGGGCATTGCTTGAACGAGTGAATATTTTCGCAGTTGAAACATGTGATTTGTCATTTACACATCTGCCCGAATTTGCGAGTCAAGACTTTATGATAAGTATAACACACCGCGTGGCCAGGACGAGGTTTGTAGTTGAATGGATGGAGACGACTGATTGTTAGTAACATCGTTACCGGATTTACGCTTAAGCATTGTCTTGGTATATAAGTCTTCGTGAGGGTGAGTCTACTTACTTCCAGTCTGAGAAATTTCCTTTCGAAACGTTTCATAATATGAGGCCCATTCCCCTGTCCTCTTGAAGATATCCCTAACAATTTCGAAATGTTTAGCTATCCCCCTGTCTCTGTTGGGTGATTTTCTCGGTAATGGCTGATAACCGAATTATGGATATCAGTCACTCGTGGTTAAACTACTGTTTGGTTTCTGGCCCTTGGGGACCCAGGCGTATGGCAAGCCGTTTTGGTATTTATTCATTTATTTTCGATATCAAAAATTCTTTTTTTGATATCAAAAATAGAAGTTTATTTTTGATATCAAAAATACTATTTTGATATCAAAAATGAACCGTTTATTTTTGATATCAAAAAAAGAATTTTTGATATCCAAAATAGTATTTTTGATATAAAAAATAAACCGTTTATTTTTGATATCAAAAATAGAGGACCACTTACACCAAACAGGGCCGTAGCCAGGATTTACTGAGGGGTGGTTCGCCTTCACTCCAAAAGGGCACATCATGGGGTTCGCTGTATGGGAAAAGGGGTAAATAGGGGGTTCGCTTCAGTGTTTGAAAAGGGCATTTATATGAAAAAAGTATATAATATTTCCAAAGGGGGTTCGCCCGAACCCAGAAACTCCCCCTTGGCTACGGGCCTGCCAAAATGGAAATAATGCGCTCTCCCTTACCAAGATTTATCTCCCATCTTTGGCTTCATCTCAAAAAGTGCTACCATACAAAATAACTCATAAAAATCATAATGCAAATTACACCAATTCTGTCGTTGGTTGTTCTAATCGAAATTTTCCCCTTGTTTATTGATTGATACAATTTCACTCCTCAGTCCCGACACCCGTCGTTTGGCGCCAAATAATAATGGAGAATGGCCGATTCGGGTAACCGAACTCAGGCTAACGCTGTTGTTAGAAATGTTGTACAAAATGCATTGTCAGCTGTACAGGCGAGAGAATCAACAATTATCCGATTAAATACCAAAACGGCACACATTTATTTTTGATATCAAAAATTCCTTTTTTGATATCAAGAATAGAGGAATAAATACCAAAACGGCTTGCCATATGGCAAGCCGTTTTGGTATTTATTCATTTATTTTTGATATCAAAAAAAGAATTGTTGATATCCAAAATAGTATTTTTGATATCAAAAATAAGCTTTTATTTTTGATATCAAAAAAAGAATTTTTGATATCAAAAATAGTATTTTTGATATCAAAAATAGTATTTTTGATATCAACAATTATCCGATTAAATACCAAAACGGCGCACATTTATTTTTGATATCAAAAAAAGAATTTTTGATATCAAAAATAAAGGAATAAATACCAAAACGGCTTGCCATACAGGCGAGGCTAGAAACAACGTCCTCATAGTTCAGACGCAAGGTATACGCTTCCTTCTCCTGTGTTTGGAGGAGAGCTCGGAAGTCAGTATACAAGGATTTAAGTTTTAATTTTATCGTTCAATGAGTGTGAAACTGGCACCGCTTCAATGGTATGGGTTAGAATTTTTGGCTGATATTCCAAGATTGGAGTCGGTGAAATAGACTCACTGGTCGCTGATAAGCCAGCTACGTCTATAAAGGGTGAAGATACATGAGGCGCAGACGGAGGAATAACCACAGGCTGCTCCAACATATGAGCAATGGGTTGAGTGGGAGAATCAGCAAAATGAACTGGAGGATTGTCGGCATTAGTGCGGGGGATAGATAGCTCAAATTCCACAGATATACCCACGTCGCGATAGAGCATTCGTATCATGTGTAGGGCGGTATGGGAGACCAGTGCCCATTGTCCTACGATGGAGTGCTCAATCAAACTAACCAACCAACCATGTGTGAAAGTGGGCAATATCCTACCTTCTACGGCATTAGTGAGCGCATGATCAATCGTGTTTTGTATCGCACACAATATGTGTTGGGAGAAGACAGGTAATATTCTCGTAATAAATCGGTCAATTAAGGCTTGTGATATCTCTTCGTGAACAATCGTCAGTGCCTTCTGTGAAAGGGACTTGAGAAGTGTCGGAGTGTTGCTTTTCTCTTATAGGGGGGTAATGAAAAAAAATAAGGTAAAACCCTGCTCCTAATATCACGTTTTGTAAGAGAATATGACATAGTTCATTTAATTTCAACTCAATTCATAAAGATGAAAAGGAATCACATAAACAATTGGTTGTCTTCACAATAGCCCATTTTCTGTTAAAAGTAAATCCTCATCTGGTCGATTTGTAATAAGGTAATAATTATAATAAGATCACTCTTAATGGGCCGCTCCGTAGTAGAAATTACAACATCAATGATGTGGATATTTAGGCCACAGGCAGCCACTATCTGGAATGGGTCACGTAATCAGGGTTTCTATGCTCTCGTTGAGTTGAGGGATGACAACAATCCAACACAACTCTGAAATATGCTAGGCACGGTAATCCTTTATAATTACAAACGTCTGGTCCGTCATTCATTATTCAACCGTCGCCCATTAAAGAATATCGGCGTCCATAATCCAAATCGGCGTCCATAATCCAAATACTAGCGTCTAGTCCGTCATTCAATATTCAGTCGTCTTCTATTTAAGAATTTACGCGTCCATGATCCAAAGACCTAATTCATATAATAACATTAGCACCAAATTAAAAGGATAAATCATAGTAAACATGAAACTAGGCCAATTTCCTGCAAGAGAGAAGCGGTTTTCAATGATGCCAGCAAGACTTCATGATGCTCCAAAAATATCAAATCCGTATCGATGCAGTATTCTGAATCCATATGATAAACATTGTAAAGTCGTTATCTATAGTATGGTGTATCTCAGTCCAGCTTTGATTGTGACTGTTCATATGAACACCATGAGGATCTTGAAATATATAGGTTCATACGGTTCCTAGTCCCGTGTTAAGCGGAATTAGACACAAGTTACGAAACGTACCGCCATACATCTTGAAAACTACGCTGATATTTTGCTATGAGCATGTGATATGTATCGCCAAATAACACCGATGTATCCCAGGAGGGATGTAAATAATCCAATACAACCCTGGCGTATGTCAAATGGGAAAATCCTAACAATCAGCTACACGGATGTGAGGAGGGATGATACTGATTCACTACAATTGCAAGCGTCTAGTCCGTCATCCATAATTCAGCCGTCGTCCATTAGAGAATATCCGCGTCCATAAGTCTGACGTATGTCAGGAAGGATGGCACTAATTCACTAAAGTCCTGACCTGTGTCAGGAATGATAATAATCCGGTGCAACCCTGGGGTATATTAGTAGGGATGATAATGATAAGCCACTACAACTCAGACGTATTTCGGGAGGGATGTTAATAATCCACCACAATCCATTTTAATTAGTCGTCTGCTTCGGAGATTGTCGAAAATCGAAAGCTAGACCCATATCCACTTCCACGTCTTGAAGAAATTCTTGTTATTAGCATGTTGCAAAGTACCTATCCAAAATGGACTCCAGCGGTTACAAACAGATTGCGATGGATGAAAACGATGTTGCCTAGACTGCGTTTGTAACGCCGTTTGGTCTTTATGAATATTAACGTCTATTGTTTGGTTCGACGATTGCCCCAGCAATGTTTCAGCGTTTGGTGCCTAAGCGTTTCGCACAGAATCTGGTGGAGTACATGCTTGTCTACTTGGATGATATCATTTATAACAGTATCTTTGAAGAGTGAGTGACTGAATATAATTTAACGTTGCTTTCGACACTATTCCAGCCATATCACGACGTTGGGTCCTATTCCTTAACATCCGAGAACACCACGGACAGGGTCACGCTCCTTCGTACACCCGGGAAACCCACGGGTGGGGTCCTATTCATTTTCACACCCGGGAACCCAACGGATGTCCCAGTTAGTCGCCTCTTGCGACAAGCTCTCTGGGGAGCTGAGTTCTATTCTTATCATGACCTGGGGTGTGCACGACGACATCACAGATCAACCCCGGATGCCCCACAGGGCGTATCTTTGAAGATCATCCAATCAAGCTTGAACCAGTCATGACCAAGCTCAGGAAAAACAGTGATAATGATAAGCGGTACCACAAGACAATGTCATGACGACTTCCAATGTCATGGGGCATCACGGTTTACAGACGGCTTTCGTCCAAATAAAATACAAGGAATTTGCATGAAGTATAACAATCATTGATATATCACGTTATGTGAGAAAACATGACATGGTTCATTTCAGTTCAATTGAATTCATAATGATCGAAAGCAATCAAATACACATTTAGCTGTCTTGACAACGGCCACGTCTCTTAAAACTCATCTGTTCCTTTTACCAAGCACATTTACTGAGAGTTGGAATGTTACCACCCTGTAATACGGTGCATGGTTGACCGTGCCGTAGTAGAAACTATAATGACGAGGATATTCAGGTCAAATGCAGCCCCTATCTGGAACGGGCCACGTAATCAGGATTCTTCTGCTCCCCTCAAATTGAGGGACGAAAATAATCCACAACAATTCTTAAATATGCCAAGCGAGGTAATCCTCTATAACACCGACATTACAAGCGTCTGGTCCGTCATTCATAATTCAACCGTCGTCCATTAGAGAATATCCGCGTCCATAATCCAAAGACCTATTCCATATTCCATATAACAGTATTAGCATCAAATTCAAAAAGACAATCATACTATACATAAACATAGGCTTGTTTCCTGCAAGAGAGAAGCGGTCATCAGTTTTCAATGAGGCCGGCAAGACATCATGATGTTCCAAAAATATCAAATCCGTATCGCTGATCAGTATTCTTAATCCATAATATTCGTTGTAAAGTCGTCATCTAAAGAATGATGTATCTCAGTCACGCTTTGATTGTGACTGTTCATAGGAGTACCATGATGATCTTGAAGTACATGGGTTCATACGGCCCCTAGCCCCGGGTTAAGCGGAATGAGACACAAGTTACGAAACGTAACGCCATAGATCTTGCACGCTACGCTCGTATTTTGCTATCAGCATGCGATGTGTATCGCCAAATTTGAGAAACTTTGAGTGGAGGCGCTTGGTGGTGTAGCCCTGTTTTATAAGTTTCTGCAACAATATTTTGTGACGTTGATTAAAATCGTCACATTTAACACAGGATCTAGCAAATGCTACTAGGCGTGATATGTATACGCCATATGCATGTCCCACTGGAATATTACTGTCCAGAAAGGGATAGTTTACGATGTCGAAATTGTAATAATCTCTTTTGTCATACAGTCGACGAGAGAGAAGACATATCACAGGAGAGATGAAAAAAATCATTACAACCCTGACGTATGTCAGGAGGGATAATAATAATGAGCTACAACCCTGGCGGTTGTCACCTGACCGCCCATTCCCTGATCGACCTTGACGAGCGCTTCACGATGAGACCTTACGCAACCCAGTAGGACCAGTATTGGCCCACCTCTACCCATTTTGACGGTGTATTCAGTTCGTTTTCCGCTTTTTTCCGGAAAAATCATTATTTTACATCCACCCCAGCCCGTCAACGGAGCTCGTCTCTATTCACCATATTGCTATGGCACCCCTTTCTCCAACCACGGCATTTGGCCCGTATGTGACGTTTCCCACCCCACCGTATTTCCATCTCAGAAATAATTCAAGATTTTCCCTTTCATTACTACTGAAGTACAGGCCCATTGCAAAATGCTGCAGCCCCATGATTTCAGGAGAAAATCGTGACAAGGTTTACCAATTCTCCTGACCCATATATATTTCGGTAAAACGGAAAGATGCCTCTGGAAAAGGACGACAAGACATTCAGAAGGTAAAAAAGCTGTTCATTCTCTTGTGAACATTTCCAACAAGGTCTTATGATAAGATCTAATAAGATCTGCCAGATCGACTCCTCTGATGTATAGCATCTTAACTTAGGTGATAATTACAGACCACGCTGTCCACTGGAATGGACTTTTATTGAATGAAGATTTATCCATAAGAAGACAATATCCTACTCTTAATCATGGGTCAAGGCATCAGTAGAACTTCTGTTGTTCAGATAAATCGCTTTGGAAAGTTTATAGCCTTTAATCTACGTTACTCAAAGGAGGTGTTCGCTTTTGATGGACTTTTCGTCAACAACGCGTCCCAATACAAGGTAGGGTTGACTTCAGGTCGGAATCTTTAGTCGTATGAGGTGCGAACCAACGGCATTTCCCACGTCACATAGCGACGAGGTTAGGCAGCCACACCCTGCATACCAAACGGCTGCTAAAACTTCCGCCGGAGGGCGAACGTCCGCCGGAGGGAAATTACAAATTTGAAGCTAACTAAGATCAGATTTTTCATTTTTTTTGTAGTTTTCTCGTATTTACGAGTTTATGCTCGTATTTACTACTCGATTTCAACTCCTCCTTGTATTATTTTTTAATTACAATTCATTTGATCTGACATTAAGAGCTATATTGCAACATAACAGTGATTAGATACTTAAACATGCAGCTTCGCAAAAAGATCGAGCCCTTTAGGGTGGCACATCATTTGAGGTATGTGCTTTAGAATAGGTTTACCAGAAGACTATTCTGTGAAGTCATGTGACGCAGTCAGTATGTCGGCACCTCTTCCCACTTCCCTTATATGTGTTGTAATCATTGAAAAGACAATACATAACAATATGGTTTTTATATCAGTGATGTTGAGGTTGGATTAAAAGAAACCATATTATAAAACTTGAAATAAAGATTACATTTCTTTTTCAAAGTAAGCATATACAGCGCATAGTTAGGGACAACTGACTGTGCAATTTGGACCACGGAACTTCTTGGTGTAACTTTGTGTCATGATACGTGAATTATATAATCCCTTTTCTGACAGAGTGTAATAGTTGGAGTAGAGGTATCATTTACAGTATGGAATGGGACACCAGCCTTGTGGGTGAACCCTCCCATTTGTATGCAAATACAAGAATATAATGACAAATGTTTTCAATCATACATGTGTAATGCTACATAATAATGTGCACTGGTAAAACTGGGACACCACAAACTCAGTTTTAATTAATATAATAAGTTAAATGTGTGGACACAAATATGGTTCATGTAAAGCTTTAAGCTAAATCATATGATTTGGAATAGCATGATTTGATAGCAAAATTGAAGGGAATTTTGTCCTTCATTTAAGGCGACACGAAATTCAAAACTGATAGAGGTTCAGTACTGCGGGATTCCCCCGCCAGGTTATTTAATATTGTACTTCTGAAACAAAATAATGTCATCAAACTACATGTATTACTATAAGTAATTACTATAAAGTATATATTGTAGGTCATTTGTTGTGTGTGTGTATATACAATGTACACTACATCTCATACCTAATAGTAGGTTACTTTCACATATAAGAGATATAAAATTTGAAATATGAGGGTATGGGGTCGGGCAATGCATTGAATAAGTGTAGAATGATGTAAGCTCCCAGAATATATGAGGGTATATGAGAGATAGAGGGTGTGGCTCTATGTCCCTGGGGGTGAGGACATGTTCTCGGGGGTAGTGGATGGGTTGAATAAGTGTAGATGGCGGATGGGTTGAATAAGTGTATGATGATATATAAAGCTACTTGAATACAAGATGGTATGGGGTCAGGCGAAGCTTAGTTTAAGAGATATAGGGTGGGGTTCAGTACCTCAGGGGTGGGGATCATCCCTGGGGTAGTGGATGGGTTGAATAAGTGCAGCATGATCTAAGCTCTCCGAATATACAAGAGTATGGGGTCGGGCGAAGCTTAGTTTAAGAGATAGAGGGTAGGGCTCGGTGCCCCAGGGGTGGGGACATGCTCCCCGAGGGTAGTGGATAGGTTGAATAAGTGTAGCATGATCTAAACTCCCATACTATATCAGGGTATGGGGTCGGGCGAAGCCTAGTTTAAGAGATAGAGGGTGGGGCTCGGTGCCCCGGGGGTGGGGGCATGCTCCACGAGGGAAGTGGATAAGTTGAATAAGTGTAGCATGATCTAAGCTCCCAGACTATATATGGGTATGGGGTCGTGCGAAGCTTCGTTTAAGAGATAGAGGGTGGGGCTCGGTGCCCCAGGGGTGGGGGCATGCTCCCCGAGGGTAGTGGATAAGTTGAATTAGTGTAGCATGATCTAAGCTCCCAGACTATATATGGGTATGGGGTCGACTGAAGTTTAGTTTAAGAGATGGAGAGTGGGGCTCGGTGCCCCAGGGGTGGGGACATGCTCCCCGAGGGTAGTGGATGGGTTCAAAAAGTGTAACCAGATGTAAGCATTTCGAATAGATGACAGTTCGGGGGGTCGGGATGGTCTTAGTTCAGGAGACATAGTTGAAGCCGAGATGCTGTGGACAGAAATTTTCTAAGTCCAAAACTTTAACATTTACTTGGTCCTGAGGTCCCAGGGGTGGGGACATGCTCCCCGAGGGTAATGCATGGGTTCAATATCTGTAGCCCGATGTAAGCATTTGGAATAGATGAGAGTTCAGGGGGTCGGGTTGGCCTTAGTTTAGGAGACATAGGTGAGGCCGAGAAGCTGTGTCAGGAATTTTCTAAGTCCAAAACTTTAACATTTACTTGGTCCTGGGGTCCCAGGGGTGGGGACATGCTCCCCCAGGGTAGTGGATGGGTTCAGTATGTGTAGCCCGATGCAAGCATCTGAAATATGAGGGTTCGGCGGTCGGGCAGGCCTTAGGATGAAACTTTAACATTTACTTGGTCCTGAGGGAAAAATTTCTAAGTCCAAAACTTTAACATTTACTTGATCCTGCAGATAGACAGATAGACCGATAGATAGATAGACAGATAGACAGACAGACAGACAGACAGACAGACAGACGGACATCATTGTGGCACCTATATCGAGCTTTCCGCAGCTAAAGCTACGGGCTCGATAAAAATCATCTATTTGTGTATCATCCGCCAAATAAGTTATAGATATATGAAGAATAGTTCCTTAACAGCAGGCTGATAGCTTGCAGCTTCAAATAGTTCCATCTACTTCGGTCAATGTTAGTTTTTCCAGCTCATGCATGTTCGTATATGGTAAAAATACCGCCGGAGGAGCATGTCTCGAAGATATGATTACCGCCGGAGGATCTAATCTCTAATTGCGTTTGTCTATGTACACGATCAGGTCACTTTACTATATGTTAACAATGCAGACATAGCCATGATCATCACTAATTTTATTCTCTACATTTACGCCCCGTCGTGCCAACTCGTGTATTGGTCTAGGTGTTCTCGTCAGCATTGTAATTTTCTGGTCTCTATGGCGAATCATTCTCCCCTGTGTCAGAGTTTGTAACCCCCTAAACTGTCGGTGAAACGATGATATTTCTGACAGTATGAGGCATACAATCTGACGCCGTGAGATTGTTGCGAATGTGTATCAGTCAGATACAGTCTAGGTATCGGATAACCCTCAAACACTTTTGAGAGCATTTATTTAGAGCACCATTAAGCGTTTCTGAACAAGACGTACTGTAATAGATAACAATTTCTGAGTTAATTGAGTTGTTTAAACTACACGATTTATGTAAAAATTAGGTAATAAAGATAGGTGGCAACTCACTAGGTAGCGTTACACTATGATGAAGATCAAAGCAGTGATGCGAACAATGTGACGAGACAATAACATAATGACTGAAAATAATTATGAAATGGTAAATATCGTAGCTAGTACTCACCACGGCATGTGCAAGAAACTTAGACGCGGGCGTGGTGTGCACACGCACTAACATCCCGGCTCACGGCTCTCCAGCCGGTCTAAATTTAGCATGGTTCGAGATGGGAGGTCCGATTATAAACTGCTATATCTGAATAAATATAGGTTCCCCCAAAAGTATTTACCCCCTACAAAGTTTCTACAAGAGATTACCTTCCCTATGGTACAAATTAATGTCATTTATGATTTTGGGAAATTACGTCAAAATTCGATTTAAACGAAGTAGTAGAGTGAATCCTTTCTCCATGTTAAACGAATGAGAGAACGCCTTGACCGACAGCATAGGCCTACAGAAGACGATTGATTTCACCCTCTTGCATCACCAATGAAAGATTTATTTACCCTCACCAGAAAGATAACGGTTTACCTGAAAAGTCCATGTAATTATATTTGTGAAAAAATATATGAGAAATTACGTCAAAACACTTTTGAAAGAAAGCGAAATTCAGCATTTTGTCGGAGTCACGGTCGGTTGAACACAAACGGTTGTGTCTGATTGGACGAAAGTTACATATGCTGGGCAGCGTCAACACAAAAACCAACAAAATACGAGCGATAACGAAGAGATGATTTGCGATTTTACCCATCGAAAATTGGTCAGAATGCGTCTCCGGCCGTCTAGAACCCCAGAGCTTCCGGGGCCTAGCCGGCCCCCTGTCTCATTAAAATCAGACCCAATCGTTGGCAGGGTCTGAGCAAAGATCCTGTCGAGTTGTCTCCAGTGACCTCTCACTAAAAATAGCGCATAGCTTCCGTCAACCAGTGAAGGCAGGCCTACAATTACTTGAGGTCACTGGTGACCGACCCCTATAGGATTTGGTTAGACCCTACCAACAACAGTGGTTGGATTGGGTCTGATTTTAGTTAGACTGGGGGCCGGCTAGGCCCCGGAAGCTCTGGGGTTCTAGACGGCCGGAGACGCATTCTGACCAATTTCCGATGGATAAAATCGCAAATCATCTCTCAGTTATCGCTCGAATTTGTTTTGTTAGTTTTTGTGCTTTTCTGTGAGGGTTCCTGGAATTGTTTTTGAAAATCTAAACGTGAAATGGGGCGTTCTGGCATTTTGACAGCTATTTCCCACTTTCGAGAACTGTATTTTTTCGACTGATATACAACAAAAAGTACAATGGTTTTTGAAATGGAATGAATCACTTTTGTATGGTCCCTCCTGAGATTGTTATACTTATATTTAGTAAATAGTGTCCTGTTGCATTTTGACGGAATATTTGGACTTAAAAGAATTTTGTAGAGGGAACTAACGGAACTAACTTTCTTCTCTCTAGTAGGTCGGGGATATTCTTAAATCTAGACTTAAAATTGTGCTTTCTAGACAGTACAGCCTATTTTCGACTTGTTTTGGATTAAGGTAAAAGGTTGTTCAATGCGGAACTAAGTCCCGACTGTTATGTTTTTGATTGCATGGCCTGTCCATTTCTTAAAACTTTGAGATATCCAACACTTTCGGTTCAGCCTTCATGTTTTATTTTTGAGAACTTCATAAGACCTATACAGACGGACAAGCTAGAAAATTGTCGAATTTACAAATGCAAAACGCTGCGTTCTGATAATAGTAGGCCTTTTACCGCATCACATTTGTCATTCTCTCTGGAAAACTATCAAAACTTAGTGAAGTGTTTATTTTTTTCTGCTCAAATTATTGGGGGGCTTCAGCCCACGTAGCCGCCCCCGCCCCCGTGCCTGTTAGGTACTCCGGCGGTAACTGTATCATATTATTATTACTCCGGCGGTAGTCAGATCTCACTCCGCCGTATGTTGTATCAGCACTTCCACACAGGTCATATTCTTGTTTCTTAAAAGCATCGAAATTCTTCCTTTTCGCATATAAATATCATCTTGCAACATTGACCTCTTTGCACTTAAACTTGAGGAGTTGGCGCTGGAGATTGGAAAGTGACCTCTGCCAGAGTTTGGTCACCATCTTGAATTTTCGGAAAAAGGGGATGTATTCCTCCACGGTAATGCGGTCATGTCTGGCGGTGATGCGGTCAGCCTCCGCAGACTGAAAGTAGTCCCACGGGAAAAATGCATGGAATGCATGTATGGATCCTGGGATGTACTGACTTTGAACATCGGGGAGCGTATTTAAAACCATATTGACCTATGACCTCGAAGAAGTGCGGGAAAGTACGGGGTGTTGACCTTTGCGTGGACACGTATCGTTCAGAAGCGAGTATATTGACTTTGGTGGCAGAGTGCTATTAGGGTTCAAGTGATCGAGTTGTGGGGCCGAATGACTCCTCTAGGTGGGGGGAAAACAGTCCGCGAGAAAAAAAAATAGTGCGTCGAAACAATAGTGCGGGTCTGTATTTAATCAATTTAAACATTTAAACGTTTAAAACTTTAATACATTTAAAATGGGCTTACCTTGAAGTGTCCAAGTTTTATAATTGGCTGGGTGTCCGTCCTATAAGGTCTGTACATACGAGATTGCATCAGCGTTGGCTGGATGCCAACATCCGGGTTCCGTTGGCACGCATCCAATTGGCTGGGTGCCAAGTTTTATATGGGTCGGGTGCCTAATGGCTTGGTGCCAACATCCGGGTTCTGTTGGCATTCATCCAATTGGCTGGCTGCCAATTGGCCCAGTGCCAAGTTTTTCGCTATAAAAAGGGGGTCATTTTGGAGTTCGGTACCAACATTTTCACTGACCATCCGAAGCTATCGACCGCACCACTGTCTGCCTACAGCCTGCCTGATCACTGCCTGCCTGCCTAACCGACCTGCCTGTATGTAGTAATCTGCCTATCGGCCTACTGCCTGCTTGCCTGACGCTGTACCAGACCACTGCCTGTGTGTAGTAATCTGCCTGCCGGCCTGACCAGTCTGTCTACCTCATCTACCTGTGTACCTTTCCAGCATGAGTCGTGATCGTTCAAAATCTCCCCTGAGACGAGACGACAACAATATGAAACGTGGAGAAGATTTTCCAGGAGATCCAGCGGTGCCTGCCGATGAAACATTACCACGAGACCAGTCCGTGAGTGCCATATACCGGCGACATTGGAACACCATTCACCATTGCTTTCACCGTCAACGGCCGATACTTGACTTGTACAATTTCCGGCTGGTGGAGGTGGACCTGATTCCGTCCTACGTGGAGCGTATATTCCACGACCAAGCCACATCGTTTCGGGTCAATATAACTTTTGGATACATTCTTCGGCACAAGGAGACCAACCAACCACGGTATTTCTATCCGAGCAACAACAACCATGTATTTGACCAACCCTTCACGGTGACGGATGCTATTTCCATGGAGCTGGTGATCGACCAAGTCACTACATTAGACCCGTCGGAGTGGGCCCGCCAGCAACGACAGAACACGAAATGGTTGGTGGAAATGGTTACCAACATTCTACGTGAAAAATTGCGGAATCATCCTATCGGCGCTCCCGTCATTCTTCCACCTTGGCCGAGTCGACGAAACGGCATGTATGCGTTAACAGCCGGAGTACATGGACCCTACAAAGACCGGAAATGCTTGTTTCACAGTTTGGCTGTACATTTGGACCAGTGTAATCCCAAGGCGTGTGATAGAGTGGCCAACTGCTATTGGGAAGAGTATCTAGAGGAACAAGATATGGATAAGCGGCACTTCCGGGGTGTCCCCTTCAAATATTTGGATGTCGTCGAATCGATCTTCAAGGTGAATATCTTTGTCTATCGATTACTACGGGAAGGCGAAGAAAGCCCTGAATTTGTCGCTGAATTGGTGCTTCGCTCTTCAGAACGGTACGCGTCCACGATGAAGGTGAACGTCTACGACTACGGTGGAGTCAGTCACTTTTCCTTGATCCACAATTTGAGCCTCTTGCCCAATCTTTCAGCTGTACTCAATGCCAGCAGGTGTTTGACCGTTCCAACAGCTTACAACAACACGAGAAAATCTGTACGAATGCTATTCAACGGAAATTTCCTGGAGGTGTATACCACAATACGCCTACTATCTTTGAAGAAGTAGCTGATGAGGGTCTTGTGGTGGCGGAAGAGGACCGTTATTTTCCCTACCGGGCGTGCTATGACTTTGAAGCGATTTTGGAACCCATGGACACTACCTCAGCCAAAACGCAGTGGACACAGCGTCATATCCCGCTGAGTGTCAGCATTTCAACCAACGTTCCCGGCTATGACGCTGAGCCTGCATGTTTCGCATCGACCGGAGACCCCCATGAGCTGATTACGCGGATGATGGGATATTTAGAGGCGGTGAGCGCATGCAGTACGGAATTGTTGGTAGTCAAGTTCCAGGATGTTCTGGATGAACTCGATGATCGAATTCCCGAGCCTGGTGTATCGTTCAGTGACAGCAAAGAGTCGGAGGAAGAGGAGAAAAGTGGCGAGACCGAAAGAGAGACTCGTCCGCAAGATGTACCCTTACCGAAAGTACCTGACTCAGTTACCCGTGCTCGGGTTTAATTCTGGACGGTACGACCTCAACATGGTGAAGGAGTTTCTGTACACTTATTTGGCACAGTCCGGTTAAGTCAAGAGTGTGATCAAAAAGATTAATAAACACATGGCGCTTACTACCACGTCACTGAATTTCCTGGATGCTCGGAATTATTTGGCCCCCAATTATAGCTATGCTCAGTGGGTGAAGGCCTATGGCTGTGAACAATCCAAAGGGAGGTTCCCTTACACTTACATGTCGACACTCGACCGCTTGGAGGAAACAGAGTTACCATCCTGGGACACTTTTTTCGATGATTTAAAGCAAGAGAAATGTTCCGAAGAAGTGTACCGGGAACTGCAACAGGTATGGAACGGTCAACACATGGAGACCTTGCGAGATTTTCTGGTATATTATAATAACTTGGATGTCGTTCTCTTCCTCGAAGCGGCCGAAAAAATGGCGCAACTATTCCGCAACCAAATGCGCGTCGACATATTCAAAGAGTGTTTGCGTTTATCTGGCCTGGCTCTTCGGTATCTCTTTCAAGACTGTTCTACTTACTTTTCGCTCATTCAACAAAAAGACGAGGACATGTATGATTGTTTGCGAGATAACATTGTGGGCGGGCCAAGCCTCATATTTCACCGGTACCACGAGAAGGATTTGACGACCATTCGAGGTGGGAAACTCTGCGACAAAATCATCGGCTTTGATGCGAATGCACTGTATCTGTGGGCCATTGCTCAACCCATGCCAAGCGGTCATTATACGCGGTGGTTAGCGGAAGGCCAGCATTTCAAACCGTAACGGTCCCACAGACATGTCGCCGACCAGTGGCTGGACTTGGAAGCCCATCGACGCGGCATTTCTATCCGACACCAATCCAACGCCACAGAAAAGCGAGTAGGAGATCGCCAACTCCCCGTCGATGGGTTTGCCCTGGTCAATGGAAGACCTACAGTATTTCAGTTTTACGGGTGCTATTGGCACGGGCACGATTGCAAGTTCTCCCACGGTG
Source organism: Hanleya hanleyi (assembly GCA_036873755.1). Taxonomy (NCBI): domain Eukaryota; kingdom Metazoa; phylum Mollusca; class Polyplacophora; order Lepidopleurida; family Hanleyidae; genus Hanleya; species Hanleya hanleyi. The sequence goes on along the minus strand of JAVTVY010045777.1, from coordinate 97,344 downwards.
AAAGAGCTACAGACGGAAATGGTGGACAATGCAGATTATATTAAAGATTTGGGGTATCATCTAATAGAAATGTGGGAGTGTGAATTCCATACCATGTGCCAGGTCCTCCCACACTTGCGTAATTACCTGAAAGAGCACGAGTACCCCCTCAGTCGTCGTCGTATTCTCACCACACCACAGATCCTTGAAGACGTGCGTATGGAGATCCTGTACGGGTTTATAGAATGTGACCTGCATGTCCCCGACGCCCTGAAGCCACAGTTTGCAGAGTGCCCACCCATTTTAAAAAAAACACGCTGGTGAGTCGGGCTGATATTGGAGAGACCATGGGGGCCTACGCCGAGGAGCATGAAGTACTTAAACAACCGCGCCGGATGCTGATAGGCAGTATGTGGGTTGAAAAAATCTTACTGGGCACGCCACTTTTGCGCTGGTACATGAGCCACGGTCTCGAGGTCACACGAGTCTATCAAGTCATACAGTATGTACCCAATGCATGTTTTTTCCGGCGTCGCTGACACCGTAACGGCCGCTCGTCGTCAAGGTGATAAGCATCCCAATAAGGCCATTATCGCCGAGTCCTGGAAAAACTTATGGAAAAACTGTGACGAATCAAGCCCGCCACGTCACCCTGAATATATGCACTACGAAACAAGCGCGAACAAAAATCAACTCGCCGCTGTTTCGCTCCGTTGACGTCATCCATGATGATACCTACGAGGTTACCTCTGCCAAAAAGACCACGCGTTACAACTTACCCCTCCAAATCGGGTGTATGGTGTACCAGACGGCCAAACTCCGGATGTTCGAGTTCCTCTATGACTTTATACACGTGTATTTCGACCAGAGCGATTGGCAGTTGATAGAAATGGACACGGATTCCACCTACATGGGTGTCTCTAATGCAGACTGGGAGTCACTCGTGAAACCGGGACTACGAGTCCAGTATGAAGCGGAACGAGATCAATGGCTGCCTCGATGCGACCACTACCAGCACGACAAGCGGACCCCCGGTCTCTTTGAGCTAGAGTGGAGTGCAGAAGCCATGATCGCCCTGTGTTCAAAAACCTATTACTGTTACGGTGGAGACCAAAACAAGTTCAGCTGCAAGGGGGTCAATCGACGGCACCCCACCATTAACAAAGCTCTCTACCTGGACGTGCTTCAAAACCGCGTCAATACTAGTGGAACCAATCGAGGATTTCGTGTGGTGGATCATCAAATGCGTTCGTACATACAGCAACGAGATACCTTCACCTTCTTCTATCTGAAACGAAAAGTCCTTCCGGGTGGTGTCAGTACCACCTATCTGGACTTGTGAACTGGTGACTCCGAAGCGAATTTGTGACTGTGTGTGAACTCTAAATTTTCACATGTTGTGAATACTACATGTAATTCTCAAATGCCTGTTCTAGTACATAACGCATTCTTGTTCATAGCACCAATTCCAGCGTTACGGAATTACAAGGTACCCATGTTTTCAGTTCTTCTGAACCCCTGTTATTATTCGTCCATAGGAAAATCTGTTTTGGGATATCATTTCTCTAAACCTTTTACTAAGAACTGTAGGATGAGAGAGAAAAAAATGAAAATACAATTGTTTTCTACCTGGTCACGTGACATTCGAATACCGCGTGATGGAATTACAGTGAAGTAACCTCCTTATGAATACGTGTCGGCTACATATCTATTTCATCAAAAGTCGAATGTTTCTCATTTAATTCCTAATTTTATTCGAATCCTGAGTGCCTGGAGTATATCTGATTTCCATCGAGTAGTAGTAAGAAAGGGACAGTTCAAAAACACCGAGTTCGCGGTGTTATTACTTTAATACTAGAGAAACGCCGCCATGTTGGTGCGGTGTCGGCGTAAGAAAGGGACAGTTAAAAAACACCGAGTTCGCGGTGTTATTACTCCGCCGCGTTGGTGCGGTGTCGGCGCGGTGTTGCCGCGGGCGCTGTTCGTTGACGAATCATCGACGCGTGACTAATGCGGTACGCGTATAACGCGGCACGTGACTCACGGTGTAATTACAGCCTATCGACCTACCTTCAAGACTCCACCATAAATAGGTCGTCATATCGTCGTATGACCTTATATAATCAGGGTGGTAGGTCGAGACTATCTTTGTAACTAGGTTAGTAGGTCGATATGTCGTCAAGGGTCAGATGAGCAACTGATAAAACAACCAATGCGTATATAAAGACATAGACTTCTCATGCGCTTCTCACTTTATTCTACGACTGTCGCACCTGTAAAAGCCATTATGTATAGGCTAATGAGTAACCTTTACGCTCTAGTGAGCGGTGAAGGAAATTCTCCTCACATAACATTTCAACGTATACGGCATAATGGGCAGATTATAAAACCTTATGGTGTTGCCATACGACTGAGGAGAGATGGGTGGTTTTCATTCAAACAATTCCTGCCTAGAGTGGAAAGAATGATTCAGGCTAAAGAGACGGTTGAAACTCCATTCAAGCTACAAGATAATATATACATTAGCACTGCAGCATATGAAGGGGAATGGTTTGTCCACATAAGAGAGTGGTACCTAAAATCACCAACCACCGAGTTGAAACCGGGTCGGAATGGACACACGCTGAACACGAAAGGCTGGGATATGTTGAAAAACTCATTCCTATCATTGAGACCAACATGATTGAAATAGAATAGTGTTCCGTCAGCAACGAATTCAACAAGTCTATAACAGGACCAATTCTCCCACCTAAACCAGTTGGATATGCCGCGAGTGATCTACCGAGCGAAAATTTGGTGAATGATAATGATGGATATTCACACGGTGAAGCGGACGGCGTCTCTATGCGCGGCATTTTACACCACAACCAAATGGAACAGTTGTATTGTGGCACGTGCAATCCTTTTTGGGGTGGGACTACTTCGCTGATGAAAACTCGAACAATGTGAACATTAGAAGAAAGACTGTTTCTATTTCGTCATTCATATATGGGACTGCATAACGTTAAACATTTTTTCCTAACCCTTCACGCTATTAATGGGAGAAGGCTTCGTGTATTAAGTGAGACTTACCGCTGGTGTCGTTGTACATCGACTTGTGTATACCGTTATTAACTGTAAGACTGGTCGATCTCGCTTAAAATCAAATCGGTTACCTGAATTTCTCCTATTTGTTCGGGTATTCCCCCGTGCTACGTCGCATGACGCCACAGCCAATGGTGAACGGTTGCACAATCCCGACGCTATGTTGTGCAATTCAGCTGATTTCACTATCATCTGATATAGAGCGGAGAATTTTCATGACGTATAATCAATATGACAGCAATAAGAAAATAATCATGAGAGCAATGAGAAAAAATTCTGCCGAATTAACGATATTATTCAATATTCTGCAATACTGAGTCAATGCCGCATTTTCATGTAAAACCTATTCCCCTATTTACTCATTCTGTCAGTTGTATTAAATGTTTTCAGTTTATACCGTCACATTTTGTGTGCGTTTTCAATACTACTAGTGTATACCCATATTCTACTACAGCAAGTTGTCAATTGAAAACTGTATACAATGTTTACAGCTTATAAAACTGGACAGTCTCCTCGGCTTCAGCGATAATGACGTCACCAAATACTGCCCCTGACCTAACAGACCTATATCCTGTTGTGTGAAACATACTGTGACTTGCTTATTTTTCTATATAACGTCATTCCTAATTCTGTATCGTTGACGTGTATATTTTTCTGGAAAACATTTCGAAAGTCTGTCGACATTGCATTTTTCGACTATTGTATATAAGCCATCATGTCCCATACGAACATGTAACAATCTGTGACCATCTTACTTTACAGGTAAGGCACTTAAAGTTTGTGACCTGAACATATTATGTCAACCTGTACCCTTGGTATGTTCACGTTTGTCTATCACAATACCAAAGTAATCTCCTCAGCATAGTCTACGTCACTGTAATGTGTCAGCGATCATCAAACATTTTTTTTACCCCGTGAAAATCTCAACTTTATGTCTAATGTAAGAATTAATAGAGCGTGACATTCTCTCGTACTCTACAGATTTGCGAGTTCAACGTATGAAAGTCTCGTTAACGATCTATAATCGACTATAGGCCAAATGACATGAGGGAGAGGTCAACCTCATTAGTTCCGCATGACTGGAATTGAATATGACACTCTGTTCACAGTCTATACAATCTTGAGACAAGTTTGAAAGCGCTGAACTAGAACTTCGGGGTCACCGACTTAAATATCTTAATAAAGTGGTATAAATTAGCCTTTAAACTTGTGTAAGGTGTAAAATAGTGAATAAAACAGCATGACCAGTGTCTTTTTGCTGATAAAATATTTGATGTTATTATTAACGTCAAAGCTTGCTGGAAACTGGAAATTATCTTCTTCAATCGACTTTGAGTGACAGACATAGACTATGAGGAAGCACTCAGACAGACGATTAAGATGCGGAAATGCTTATTCGACAAGTTGATTGATGACGGTGATAGCGAGGACTCCGAATAAAGACCCCAGTAGAAATATTCGTACATAAACATTGAATGGAAGGCTAGATATCGAAATGATACCCACAACAATGGAGATGTATTTCATATAAGCAGTTTTATCCCATTATTTGCTCAGTGCTATCAGTTGATGAATAAAGCGATTATTTAGTAATCTTCGTATTGCTTTGCCCCTATTTGATATTAGTCACATAATTCCCCCTCCAACTCCTCCTCCTCTTCCTCCTCCTCCTCATCCTCCTCCTCCTCCTCCCGCACGCACACACACACACACACACACCTCCTCGGGCAAAAGTGTCTTTTACCATTATGTCAATTTTGGTCGGACAGGAATCGATTTCTGATAAACTACATATCATTGGCGTTATTGTACGCGTGTGAATTTTGGGCGTATGAATGTTTAGCACGCCATAGCATGAACATCAACAGATTCTACCTATTTATTGAGTATATTTTAATGAAGTTTAAGGAGAAACAGACGTCTCAGCTCAGTGAACCAGCCAGTCGTGCGTTACGAAGTATATATCAATCATCGCCGCAGCTGCCCTCGGGCTACAACCGCTCGTGCGTGACGAAGTGTATCCTTGTAACACTCATAATACCATACACACCTTTTGTAATATATATCTAGCCGGATAGTGGGCTTTAGGGCAGCATCCTTTTGTTTGTCACTTTAGCCGACCCCATAGCTTGGCTAAGCCTATCCGTATGCAGTACCTATGTGCATGTTTGCCTGGGAATTGTGATAATCTTGTTTGTACATGGCACCGTTTTTTAACAAACATTGATATATGTATATATATTTTTATGTTTCTATATGTATTCATGTATGGAAATAAAGTAAAGTAAGATAAGATTCGCTTGACAGCTCAGGTCTCATTGAGAATGGTGTCATACACGTCCTGATCATGATTAAAGCGTGTTTGGACTTGCATATACTAGTATATATCGTGCGCTTGATAAGCACGGTGTGAATGTCTCGAGAACTAGTATGGTATAATGTCACCTAGATTTGTAATAAATCATTCATCGCCTTGTATGTCCGAGTATCAAAAGCATCATAATATTATAAATCCCGCTGCTAGTTGGCAGACTTTGCTATGACGTCAAGGGGTATGTCGAAATCGGTATCGCCACTGAACTCTATTTCACGGTTCCGGTGAGTGAGAGATCTCAATCAACAAATCGGTTCACCTTAGATTGAATTAACTTCGCGGTTTGGATACTCTGCCTATATTAATGAGGAAATTTCCTATACCCATGTATGGGAAAACTTCACATAGTATAATTTTAGCAATAGGCTCTTAACCTATGAGGAAAAACAAATGTGCTGAAAAGCTTACCCATAATAATCGTTTGAAGGTAGTCCTCTGTCCATCCTGTCCATCCGCGTATGTCTTTTCAACACTGTCACAACAAGCTATTTTATATTAAGAGCAAGGTTTCATCATGCGAGTGTTCAGCTGTTGATGTCAAGCGCCTTAAATATACCATTAGTTGAGTCTGAAAATAGAACTGATGTCACCTTCGAAGGGCAAATATATGATTCGAGAACACCACGAGGAATTCATCACCAGTGTGGAAGATGAGTGTCAGTTTTAATTAAAAATCATTCGTGCGAGACGTAGTATCGTTTTATAATAGCGTCAAACAGCACCATATCTGTCCTCGGGCTATGGACACGGTTGGATGAACAGACGATGAACATCGCAAACACCCCTCAAGCTATAGGTAACCTTGAACAATGAGGTGTGTACATGCACCTGTGCCAGTATCATCAACTTCCACTGCACCACCTTCCCATCCATCTGTGCCAGCGAACACCGCGAACCGGGGGTCGATCGACGATTATGTCCTCGGGAGAGTCGTAAATAGCCGATCTAGAACACCGCATTAGTCGCGCTCCGCCGGCGAACCGGGTCAACCGACGCGCGCGCGCGATGGATCGCAGACCACCCGCGCGATGACACCGTCCGATGAACACCGCATTCCTCGGGGGAGCTATAGGTACAACCTATATAAATATATATATAAATATAAACGATAGCCTCGAACAGCGCATCTCCCCATCAGGCTATAGACACGGGCCGGTGAATTGGCGTCGTCATACGCCTACACCATCGTGCCTACAGGCGTTATACACAGTCTCTGGATAAATTAAGGCAGGTTCGAAGTGGGAACGTAGAAATTGGCTGGATAAAATGAAGATGTGAGAGACGGTACTCGGGAATTATCGTGATGTGTCGTGAGAAGGGCAGGTAAATGGATACTGGTATACTTGGAGAAAAACAATCAACGAATTATTTCCTGGTTCCTGGTATAGTGTAGGCGACAACAAACGATTTTCAGTCTTCTGGTGGCTGGGCTATTTACCAGTACGTGGTAATTTCTGACTGTGATGGCTCTGTCTTTAGATTCTTGGTATGTGCTTTAGAATGGGTTAACCGGAAGGCTCTGTATGACTCGCACCTCTTCCCACTTCCCTTATATGCATTGTAATTTTTACCTGTATATGGCGAGATTCTGCTTGTGGACGTTTCGTCCCCGAGGCCCGCCCCCTGTACAGACCTTTTGGTCTTTGATATATGTTGGCATTTGTGGGAAGTTGATGCTGGGTCGACATCGGGCCTTACAGGCTAGTCTTTTGTGTTAAATGCCGTCATTTTCATCTGACGACGATACAGTTCACCAATTACCAATATACGAGTTGTCAGAGCATTTCCATCATAGCTCTCTAGATTTGTATCTAATACCGCTTATGCCGGTGTTAGGGGCCGTGTGATTATCTCATCCAAGTTGCCACATGAACAGGTACAATAAAAGCGTGCCTGAGATACAACACATATCACGAATCGTTAGATTCTTGGTATGTGCTTTAGAATAGGTTAACCGGGAGACTATACTGTGAAGTCATGTGGCTCTGTCAGTATGTCGGCACCTCTTCCCACTCCCTATATGTGTTGTAATATAACGAATCCGCGACATTTCGGCATATACGAGATTTCGGCATGCAACATTTCGGCACAAAGTGAAGAGTACGATATTGCGGCACGCGACATTTTCACATTTCAAAGTCGCGTGCCGAAATGTCGCTTACCGAAATGTCGCATGCCGGAATATCGCATGACGAAATGTCATGATACCATATATATCACAAGGCTATTTTCTGGATAAGAACTTTTGTATCCTGTACACAATATTTTTGTATGTGTCACTGTAAATCGACAAGAGTGTTTCATTACAAGTAAAAGCACCATTTTAGAGACTTGTCAAGCTGAAGTGAGCGTACTTATGAACAACATATGGCCGTTCTGATTCTTCGGTGAAGCGGCTTCTTGTGTTATAATGTCAATGGGCCCAATACCCCCCATTGAAGAGACAAAGAGACGACTATAGCGCCACTACCGGAGGAAGAAAATGTCAATGCGAATGATGTGTCATAAATCATACAAGATATAATTATATGATTTTATCACGTAAACGCAATGCACAAGTATCTAATATCATTTTTGTGGAAGAAGGTTATCAAATTTACATGTACTGATGACATGATATATTCATTGCGATGGTAAGAATGTAGCATTAGTTATAGCATGGAGCAAATATGATGGTTAAACACTATACCAGGGGGAGTCCAGGTTTTCAGCTTTCGTGATTAACGCCCTTTATTAGTATTGTTGTTATGGTAACAATATGCCATTTCTAGGTTCAACAATCAAACGCCCAATCAAATCATTGTTGTCATGAGCGGCATTGCCATTACCAATTCTGTAAGTCCGAAAGGCTGTTTACTGCCTCTCGCGATAACGCTTCAAGTTTCAAAACCACCCCTTGGATGCACTCACAGATCACTATAGTTATTTTTTTAGGGAGATCGTTCCTAAAAAGCTGCACGTAATATCATCAAATTATTGTCATCCTTTTATCATTTCAACGCCACCCCTAGTGTCAAATACCATTTGGTTCTCACGGGAACTGTTCACATGATGGTTTTATAGTGATTATAACAATATGGCATTGCTAGGTTAAAAAAAAAAAAATGAATATTCACATTCAATTTAGTTGTTAAGGATTTACTGCTGCGTAGATAATATTATTGTTATATTAACAACATATCATTTCTGGGTTCAACAATGGAGAATGAAGCATGATCGATAAGGTTAAACCGCTTTGCGAATCTACGCTAAATAGACAATATATTAACTCACCCCGAAGTGCGAATATATATGCAATTTAGATGAGATTATCGAAGTGCTATTTAGGCAATATATTGTCTCCCATCCAAAGAAATGAGCTGCCGATTTGCAATTCTACGCTAAAATGAAAATACATTTCTTCTTCCTGAAGTCGAAGAAAACAAGAACAGAGTGCGAATCTACGACTATTAGACAATATATTAACTCTTATAGAACTGCAAATCTAGGCAATTTAGATATCGAAGTGCTAATTAGACAATATATTGCTTCGAATAATAAAGCGTATGACAAATCGATTTGCGAATCTAGGCTAAATAGACGATATATTAGCTTACCATGAAGTGCGAATCTATTCAATTTAGATGATAATTAAAAGAATTGCCTTCAAACCCCGGTACCAAAGATTAGCAAAATATCTGCACTATATTGTCACTAGTGCTATTTAGCACCATGTTAAGAGATAGGGGAAAGTGAAAAATATCAAGGAAAAAGCCAATTGCGCACCTAACTCCTAAATCGGGTGTATCACAACAAGAAATAATTGTTGATGTGGGCAAGTCGTCGAAGAAGAAGAAGTCAATCTCTTTCTCTGCACCGCGTGAGCTGTTTAAAAATGTGGCCTTCAGAATGCCCCAGATTTCCATTGTAACACTACAGCCCATGTTGAAAAATAGTTGCAGGTTGTGAAAGGCAGCGACATCATTCTATATGGGTATGACCGAATGTAGCCAGAATACAAAACTTGTTACCCGTACACGCATCACAGAGACCGGACAACCGGAGAATATATAGTAAATTGTGTTTACTCGTTCACAATACATGAAAACTGGTCAAATATTTTCTTTTTTCGTGTGTCCCCGTCTTTATAGATAATCTCACGTATGTACTTAATATGTAGATATAAAGATTACAGTTGACCTAGGACTTCTAATCTTCACCATGCTTTTCCATATAGGGTGTTTCATTTTCAAATTAACGCATAGATACTATAGTAGAAACGACATATGGACTATATATATAATACATTTACCCTGGAATATAGCTGCATGGGTAAAATCTTTATATAAATTCACCTCATCATCATTGCTAATGCAAAATGCTGTCGCCGCGAGTGTTATGTAGGACCACAATGAATCATGTCACGACATGCGGATATAGTCGAACCATGTGTTATTTGTACATTGTCTCATTACAGAAGTTAATCCAGTTAGGAGATCATCTCTACGTTGTATCAATCATCAGTAATATTATCCACGACTGTATTGCCTAGACGAGTCTAGTGAAGAGGAAGGACAAAAATAACCGTGAGTGATACACCTTCTTTTTTCGCCACTTTTCTTGTCCGTCCGATAATTTTTGAATGTGTTTCGTGCTTAGAGCAAAGTGATAACCATATAACGTTCGTCTTACTGGGAATATTCACAGATTGAAATTAGTCTTACTATAATTTAAGTAACGTCTTGGTTGTTTGTCCTGCCCGTACGGTCACACAGTATTGGTATTTGTCCGGCCCGTTCGGTCACACAGTATTGGTAGAAATATCTTGAAACTGCATGTATTGGGGACACTGTGGGTAACATAAAAGAATAAAAAGTTCAAAAAGGACATCCGACGCACCTTATTGCTTTTCGTTGGACTGTGGTCCTTCAGTCTTGTTTCAAAAGAGAGACAGACTTAATCTTAATGAAGAAACATGGATATATTAACCGACAATAATTTGGTAGCTTAAGGTATAATTTTGTTTGAAGTTAACGGCAATTTGTGGAATATGTATGCATCAGATATCAAATTATCATTTTTTAATTAATAAGTCAAGTGAACACTGATAGAATTCTAGTTTAAGTATTTTACCGTGATTTAGCCGGTGAGCAGCGATCCACTTGGCTACAATCAAGCCTAGCTTGAAAATATGCCAACCAACATTTGGGAGCAGTAACGAGGGAATTCCTGGCCTAATACTTAGTCAAAATATTTTATGATTTTGCCTCCCATTGGGTGTTGGATTCCCTCTTCGAGGACAGAAATAGGAGTATGTCACTCTCCCTTAAATACCTTTATATTGTATCTATATATCAGGCGATTATCGAAGTAGTGGGTGTTTAGCCGGTTCTAAAACAATGTATTATGGTATAATCCCGCTCCCTACTTTTTTGTTACTTAAGATGTAATAATCCTTGTTTTTTCACATAATATTTTTTGTTACTTAATAAGTAATAATCCTTGTTTTCTAACTTCATATGTAAGTTATAGAGCATCACCTGAGTTCTATTTTTAGATCATGACATCATTGGGAAAACCCTTAGGGTCGGAAGGGTGACCTTTTGACCTGGATGTGACCTTTGACCCGCGCGCACAATCGCGGATAATCTGCGCGTGCGTCCGGATAACACGCGCGCGCTGCGTGCCGGCCCGGGGGTACATAATATGTACTTAATATCTAATGCGCATTGTTTTGTTATTTACTACTCCTTGTGTTCATATGTAAGTTCTGTTTATAGAGCAACACCTCAGTTCTATTTTTAGATCATGACATCATTAGGAAAACCCCTGTTCTATTGTTATTGCTTGCTCCTTTGTCTTTAGTTCTCGACAAGTACAGACGCGTCTATGCAGCACAATAGACAATAAACAAAGAGTGGTGAGTCATACTATTGTTATTGCTTGCTCCTTTGTCTTTAGTTCTCGACAAGTACAGACGCGTCTATGCAGCACAATAGACAATAAACAAAGAGTCATGAGTCATACTCTACATTGTCATCAATAGCTAAATTTTATCTGCCCACATATACTATAATTCATGTTGTTTATCGGACAGGTCCCATCCCATAACTAAAGATCTCTCCACAAAGGTCACAGTGTTTCCGCTTTTCGCTTTCTCTACTACTCATTCTGTCTGAATTGTAGTACTATAGTCTACCCCCGTACGGTTCAATAGTAGCTCATTTAGAGCGAGTATAGTCCATTCATGCGTACATGATATTGCTTTCTTTCTATACTACTCACCCATTTTTCCCCCTCTCGTTAAATTCAGTCTGTATTATGTTTACTATAAAGTCTGTATAATGGGACCGACCCATGTAACCGTTTACAAGTGACTGAGTGACTAAATATCGAGGGGCATTTTGGAAATGTAGAATAATTGTGCATAGTTGGAAGTTCTCTTTCGGAACATCTCTTTAGTCCCTAAAAGGTATGTTTATCATCGTTGTCGGTTGATTTACTGGATGACTGTATTACATTTAATCATGTTTCGTGTAATTATGATGTCAAAATGAGGTCTTAATGAGACATGAACTTCACAATCAATATCGAAAATCACAGTATTTTCACCCAAGTCACCTTGCTTCTGACACATTCCTATATGTAATAATACCCAAAATAGTGTTTTTGTTACTTAATATCTGATAACCCCCGTTTTGTTACTTCATATGTATTAGTCCTTTTTATCTCATATGTTTGTTTCATTTGTTGACTTTTAAGAGCCGCTTCCCTTAGGGATTTCGCGGCTCACCAAACACATTACATAGGTATTTACATGTGTATTCTTGACGAAATATATTTTGTCTATACTTTATATATATCGAAAATCACAGTATTTTCACCCAAGTCACCTTGCTTCTGACACAATGTTATATATAATAATGCCCAAAATAGTGTTTTTGTTACTTAATATCGAATAATCCTTGTTTTTTACATAATATTTTTTGTTACTTAATATCTAATGCCCATTGTTTTTGGATCTACGCTATTTCCTCAACGGTAAAGCTTCTATTAAAGGACTCGTCCTAACACATACTCAGTGGATCCTCATCAAGGACAGTACCCCTAAAATCGACATCGCCATACAGAATGTTCTAGAAAGCCAGCATAATCTTACATCGCTTGGTCCTTGATCCCTATAAAAGCACATCATTCATCTTTTAGCCCCAGTCGTCCAAATGGATCACTACATTATTGTTAGTAGCAAAGATTCGTTGTCATACTTCCCAGACAATACACCCTATAAATTTCGCGTTGCCTTGAACACGCGTCTCTGTTTAAGTGACTCATGGGTGGTTGGTTTAGCGGAATTATTTATCAACAAGCAACCTCAATTCAAATCCAAGTCGTTGTTACTCGTGACTTGTAATATTTGCGGTGAATCCTTTGTAGGCGAGACTAAACTACCTCTCCTACGGACTGTAGATGCGACGAGTGTTTCCAAGAAAGCCATTACTAGGCTATATTCTACGCCACATTATCTCCCCATAGTACAAAATAGTGTCGACGTTCTCGACATCTATATAAAGACCGAAGATAATCTACCAGCAACCCTTCTGAGTGGTGCAATTACGATCACGCTCCACTTGAAAAAAACTATGACGAATCGTCATTTGTATGTTCCCGACGTCAAAAAATGGATTCGTTTTTATCAGGATCAAGTCAACTCGGTGCCGTACCCCACATCACAAAGCGGAAGAGGTCTTAGCATCATTCCTATTGAAACTCAAGTGCCACAGAAACGTATAAATGTACCACCTATTACGCTAACATCCCCGTCACAACAAGCTGTTGATCAAGCCAAGTCTGAAATCCGTATAAATAAGAAGCACACCTCATCTCCACCCATTATCTCCCAAGGACAGTCCAAACGTATAAAAAGAACATCACCTCCAAAGAAGCGAAAGATTCAATTTTTCTAGCTACACCATGGCGCTCCTTACTGACAAAGGCTTCCACGAAGGTCAACCCGAGACGTTATCTCTTTTTCAATTACCGCCTTCGCAAACAGCGGTGGAAAATCGTTACATCATTGACGTGAGGCCAACATCCCAATTCAACGATGGTGCTCCCGTTGAATTTAAGATATCAGGCCAGGGGTTAGATTATCTCGACCTGAAATCTTGTCGACTCTACGTGAAAGCTAAGGTCGTGCACAGCGATGATACCCCGTTGATCAAGGATGAAAAATGCGGCCCTATCAATCAACTGCTACAGACCATGTGGTCACAAATTGATGTATCTATGCAAGGTAAACTGGTGACGACCATGGACAATGGTTATCCATACAAAGCCTACCTTCAGACCATTCTGAACTTTGGTGAAGACGCTAAAGAAACGCAACTACAGCTTCAACTGTTTGTAGCTGACGAGGGTGTTAATATAGATACCACAAATCCTGCAATAGGTGCAAATGCTGGACTTACAGAGAGACAGAAATTCATCGCCGAGAGTAATGTATTCGAGATGGAAGGAAACCTCATGCAGGACGTGTTTAAACAACACCGCTACCTGCTAAACAACGTTGATGTATACGTGAAGTTGTACCGGTCGTCGCCCCAGTTCATCTTCATGGCAGAAGCCGAGACTCCAGCCTACAAACTCGTTATTGAGGACATCAGCCTGAAAGCTTACAAAATACGCGTCAACCCTGATGTCATACTCGGACACGCCAAAGCTCTCGAAGACAGTTATGCGTTTTATCCCTACCAGAGCACGCAGGTTAAGATGATGTCCATAGCCGCTGGACAGACCCTCTTCCGCTGGGACAACATGTTCCAGTCCGTTTACCCCAGCAAACTGATCGTTGGTTTCGTATCTTTCAAGGCCGTGGGAGGGGACTATAAAAAGAATCCTCTGAACTTTCATCACTTTAAGCTGACAAATCTGGCGGTAAACATAGACGGTGTCACTTCCCCGGGTCATCAAATAAGGACGAGGTTTGATACCGATCCTTACACCTCGCAGTTCACATCGGCCTACCTCACCTTATTCGACGCTATAGGTCAATCCGGAGAAAACTTTGGAAATGCTATAACCTTGTTGGAGTATCACAACGGCTACACGCTATACTCCTTCAACTTGGACCCTACCTTAGCCTCGAAAGACCACCTGCAGCTGTTGAAACAAGGTAACCTTAGACTGGAAGCGGTCTTCGGAGAACCACTTCCTGAAACCGTGAGCTGTATCACCTACGCGGAGTTCCCAGCCCTGATAGAGGTTGATAAGTCGCGGAACGTCATAGTCAACGCACCATGAATACCAACGAGCTACGCTGCATTATTCGCTCCGATCACACGCTGCACGCTCGCGTCCGCGGGGTGTACCCGGCGGATAAGATTCCAAGCCACGTGACTCTGACACCGGCTGCATATATCGTAAACACAGACCCGTCTACTCTTCCCGGTGAACATTGGGTAGTATTCTACTTTTCCCAAGACAGAGGCACATTTTTTGATTCCTTGGGACAATTACCAGAGCATTACGGCCATCGCTTCGCTTCATTTCTCAAAAACAATTGTAAAACTATTTCATATAATGACAGAGTGCTTCAAGGAGATCAATCATTGACCTGCGGTCACTATTGTATATACGTGTTACTTCAGTTAACACGAGGTGTATCTCTTTCCAGCATCCTGACGGACTTCCATCAAAACCATTGTCATAATGATTGTTATGTATATAGATTGACTATATAGGCTGACCTGTATCTGTTCTCTTATGAATATGACTATATGCTGGCGCTTTCAAAAACCGATCCACTCAAAGCCCGTTCCTTCTCATTCACCAAACGCTATATAGACGATCTTCTCGCTGTGGATAATCGCTATATAAATGACGCAGTGAAGGATATATATCCACCTTCACTGGATTTGAAGGAAACTACAGATAGCCCTACAGGCACATCTTATTTAGATATCTACCTCTATAAAAAAGAAGCGGGCATTCTCTCTCGTCGATTTTATGACAAAAGAGATGATTACAATTTCGACATCGTAAACTATCCCTTTCTGGATAGTAATATTCCAGTGGGACCTGCATATGGCGTACATTTCACGTGATGATTTTAATCAACGTCACAAAACATTGTTGCAGAAACTTATAAAACAGGGCTATTCCACCAAGCGCCTCCACTCAAAGTTTTTCAAATTTGGCGATACATATCGCATGCTGATAGCAAAATACGAACGTAGCGTGCAAGATCTATGGGGCTACGTTTCGTAACATGTGTCTAATTCCGCTTAACCCGGGGCTAGGGGCCGTATGAGCCCATGTACTTCAAGATCCTCATGGTACTCATATGAACAGTCACAATCAAAGCGTGGCTGAGGTACATCATTTTTAGATGACGACTCTATAACGAATATTATGGATTACGAATACTGATCAGCGATACGGATTTGATATTTAGGAACATCATGATGTCTTGCCGGCATCATTGAAAATTGTTGACCGCTTCTCTCTTGCAGGAAACAAGCCTATGTTTATGTATACTTTTGTCTTTTTGAATTTGGTGCTAATACTGTTATATGGAAATGGAATAGGTCTTTGGATTATGGACGCGGATATTCTCTAATGGACGACGGCTGGATTATGAATGACGGACTAGACGCTTGTATTTGTAACGCGACATTTCTCATATTGTATTTCCAACACACTTCAAATGTATTGTAGCTGTTAATTCTTTCAATAAAATGGTTTCTTAAACCGCACCTCTATCGTTTTTTAATTTTTATATAAAGTGCGAAGGTGAATATAAAAGAGATGATCTTTTCATCCTGGTCAAGACACGATGGATGCGGGTGCATGGAAAACCTATTTGTCCCGTGTATACTTTGACACAACCGATGTTGCTTCGTTTACAGGCATATTTTGCGTAAACGAGGGTATAACGTTCCCCTAACCGATCTAAACCAATGGTTGAGCGATCAAGACCCTTACAGTTTACAGAGACCTATTCGATATTCATTTAAGAGAAATAGAGTGATATCAGCTGGAATTGATCATTTGTGGGACGTCGACCTGGCTGATGTTACCAATGTATCGAAACACAATGACAACATAAAGTTCCTACTCTTCGCTATTGACGTCTTCTCGCGTTATTTATGGGTCGTTCCTCTCCCCAATAAACAACATCAGTCAATCGTTGCGGGGTTGGAATCCATTTTAAAGCAAGGAAGATCCCGAAAATATCTTAGAGCCGACAAAGGTAGTGAATTCAATAACCGATGGGTGAAGGCCTATTTGACGAAGAAGGGAATTAAACCTTATGTCACACATAATGAGAAGAAGGCCAATTATGTGGAGAGAGTCATCAGGACGGTTAAGAACGTATTATATAAGTATTACACGCATAAGCAAACCTACCGCTACCTGGATGTTCTTGCAGACGTAGTGGGGGCTTACAACCGTCGGCAGCACCGATCACTAAACGAGAGAGCTCCAGCTGACATAAACGAGCATAATGAAGCAATACTCTGGAAAGAAATGTATGTGGACACTACACAACCTACACGGAAACAACCCTTTAAATTGAAGGTTGGTGATTCTGTTCGTATTTCACACGTGAGATATGTATTCCAACGGGATTATCAAGCCAAGTGGACAGAGGAACTCTTCAAAATTTCAAAAAGGTTTCGTCGCCAAGGGCTACCCATATACAAACTCATAGATTTCATGGATGATGAAATACAGGGGACATTTTATCAACAAGAGCTTCAGGTGGTCAATAAAGATGTTGATGCATTATGGAGGATTGAAAAAGTACTCAAAACACGACGTCGTCGAGGCAGGGTGGAAAAACTGGTGAAATATGTCGGGTGGCCAATCAAATTCGCTAGCTGGGTGGCTCAAGAAGATATTGAAGCAATCTAATCATAAAGCTCTAAGGGGTGTCAGCAAGTGTGTAGAAGTGTGGCGCTATGTACACGACTGCATATATATATAAGGTCGTTTGTGAACCATTAGTTCGTATATCATGTCGAGTACGTGTACGTTCTGTCAGAGAACCTTCTCCCGTCGTCACAATATGCTCAGACATATGCGTCTGAGGCATAGTCAGGAGACACCCCCGAATCCAGGTCCACCAAGTGGAGTAGAGCATCCCTATACCATGATGGTCAGCGGCCCTACGGGTTGTGGCAAGACATCATGGGTGATGAAGTTCTTAGAAGAAGGACCAATCAGCTATACCCGTATAGTTTGGTGCTACAGCCAGTGGCAGTCCGCCTACGAAAACACCTCTTTGAAGAATGTAACATTCGTGCCTGGTATCCCCCAAGACATTGGAGAGGCTTATTACTTCGACCCTGATGAGATCAACGTGGTAGTGCTCGATGACCTGATGGGTGTGGCTAAGGGAGACTCACGCATCTCCGATCTCTTCACGAAAGGATCCCATCATCGCAATCTGTCCGTCATCTATTTAACCCAAAATTTGTTTCCACAAGGGAAAGCCTCACGCGACATTACTTTAAACTGTCAATACTTCGTACTCTTTAACAACCCTATTGACAGACAACAAATACAGCTCTTTGGACGACGTATCTATCCCAAACACGCAGAGTATTTCATGGAGAAATATGAAGATGCCATATCCACCCCTTACGGTTACCTCTTGATAGACCTAAAGCCAACTACACCCGAAAATCAACGACTGAGGAAGGTTGTTGCATCACAAGATGGAATGGGACTTTTCACCAGACAAAGACCTCCGTGGTACACTAGGCAAAAAGGTAAAGGAAGTAAGCGTCTGAAGCGTAAAGATTGTGAAGAGCCCAACGGTAGTGTGAAACGAGAAACATGGAAAAGGCTGTTCGGTGTTCCTTCACGAGTTATGTTCAATGGAAAAATTATTGAAAAGGTCGCACAATATAGGAAGAAGGGGTTTACAGCAGACGAGGCCATAGACTTAGCAGTGGAGGCATATACACCTCAGATGACTAGAAAAATGTGTCAGACTTATGTTGACACGGTGACGGGTATGAAAACTTTGGAATCCGATAGTATTCATACGGAGTTAATGAAGACTTGCCTTGAACTGCAGAAATTACATAATATGGACTTTGCTGAGGCGATGACGCAGAGCATGAAACTGAGATGGCACCTATTCAAAGATTTATGTAAAACACGAGAGGATGCTTAATGTCTTTTATTCTAATACGTAACATGTAAATAAATATTATTTGTGAGTGTAGCCATATCGATACAAAAGGGAGTCTTTTATTCTAATACGTAATGATGATTAATGTCTTTTATTCTTATAGGTAACATGTAATACACAAGAATTAATGTTGTTGATTCATACATATTTACACATGTTTCATGGTTGAGTGTAGCCATGTGCTACGGTATGTACACCATCGTTCAAAATATAGCGCTTGTCATCAAACGGACAGAGGCTTTGTTTGTTAACAGTCAGACTGTAGAGATGATGATCTATGCTTCTAATTTGATTCATGGTTGTACGAACACTTTTTCGATTGAATAAACATTCTTTATACATAGCATGTCTTAATTTTTTCTTGATGGCATACTTGGTAATGCCTTTCGCCGTTTTCTTCTCTTTCCCGTTGTAAAGTAAACTATACATTTTCGGTCGAAGCCCGACAAACTCCTCGATGGGTAGACCTCCACATTCATCTTTCATCTTCCCCAACACTTTGGCATTGGCTGCCGTGTAAAGGGGGTGATCTCGCTGGTAGTTGCTGGTATCGAACATGGACATGCGTTGTGCCATGTCATTGTAAATATTTTGGGTTTGAATGTCATAGCAGAAACTATCCGTATCGGAAAAGAGGAGCTTAGCTTTAGAACCATATTCTGCCTTGATATGATTGTAGTGAAAATCATACATGAGCAGTTTTGATAGATCTAGAATGGCAAAACCGACATATATGGGTCTGTTCAATTTTAGTTTGATGGTCTTCAAATGAACGGCTACCAAATCTTCGTTGAAAATCTTGAAACTGTGAAAGGTAGGCTTGGCGATCATTCTCTTCAATCTCTGCTTGGAGTGTACCAGTTGAACGTTGATCCGTTTTCGAACATTCTCCAACGTCTTTCCAAACACACTGAAGATAGAAAGATACATTAGTTATTCAGGGTCAACACAATTATCGTTTTAAAGTGAAAATAATTAGTAATACACATAGATAGTGATTGGAAAAAAGCTTACCTGTTGTTCATCAGCTTGAATAACTCGGTCTCGAACTGGTTTCTTGCCTCTTTACGTCTTTCAGTATTGAACTGAATGTAGGGTTGTAACCAGGCGGCTTGTGTGAATTCCACGACGCGATGTATGTTTGTCAGCTGCATACCTTGACTGAGACAAAATTTCAAATCTCGGTAGTGGATGGTGTATTTTGTCGTGAAGGTTTGAGATGAGTTTCTCAATAGGTCGACCTTTCAGCTGTAACTCCTCCTTCAGCTTAAGAGAATATGGCGAGAGCATCTCATCCGTCACTGATATGCGTTCTGGACAAAGCGGATAATCGCTATGTATCTCGTGTAGGGCTGCTGGATATATCAGGTCAACCTCCAAAATGTACCCCTTTTCCGCATCATCAGCGATAGATTGAACGTTGAAAGACTTCTTTTCTTGTTCATTCAACCACCTAAAGTCACGCAGGGGTAAGGACTGCGACATGGCCCATCCATAAAGATTGTTAGCGTCGAGGTAGAGGATGTAATTATTGGGTAAGAGAGGGTTATAGTCGGCGAGGTATGGGTTGTTCGCTTTGCTATACCTGTTGGAGATCATGGATATCCCTCCACGAATACCCTTTTCTATCATGAGGTACATATCGATGTCATCCAGGAGCTGTAGACGAACGCCGGTCATTTTCAACATAGCATCCCAAGAGAGTCCTGGAGAGGTGTAGTAATGGGCAGGATCCAGATGATAATAGTTCATACACATGTCCCTAAAGTTTTCGAAGACATCGGCCAGCAACAGGACGTCAGATTTCAAATACAGGTCATGGTAGTCACCTAGTGTTTGAATATTAAACTGGGACCATACCGTGTGTGCATGTGCATAATCACTGTCAGAAATAGGCTCTTCTTTAAGATCGTTGTAGAAGGCGTCTTGGGTGGGGAGTTGAGTGTCTGAAAACTTGCTATCATCTGTCAAATACCCATATGGAAAACCCCTTTTCTCAGTAATAACTGCCTCTGTTTGGGATGGGAAAAATGTCTCAGCAGGTGGATGAACTTGTCTTCACCATCCTTTGATAGATTTTCAACTAATGTTTCGAGGGAGGCGTTGAGAAATTGTAGAGAATCCAGAAATCTCAAATTGCCTAGAGAGAAAGAAATATACTTCTGAAAATTGTTCGGAATACAGGAGATATTTCGGGTCTTGTATTTCCCCAGGATGCTACAAATAAGATGACCATCGTAGCCTCGTGTGTTGTGTAAAATAACGGGAATGAAAAACTGACGCTTCTCCTGTCGGGTAGATCTTCTGAAGCGGTACTGTAAATTACACTGATTGTGAGCAGGCCCTCGATATCTCCCAGATAAGTGGCAATGATCGCGCACTCGATCGGTGTGAAGTTCTTTCTCGCAAATATGACAATGCGTAGCTTGTGTGAAGGAATGTTGTTCCTCTCGAGTGAGCTCCATGGGGATGACGGATTCCAAGATGTTGCATATGCGATCATCTTCTTCTATGAGACGATCCAAAAATGTTTCCACCACATTGGGACCACGGTAGACAACTGCAGGAGTACTGTATGCCGGTAAGCTGCTAACCACCGTATAACAAAATCCTGACGGTTCGTGTTGTTCGTACTTCGTGGTGAACCCGGACTGAGAATGTATTTTCCGCGTGAAACACTCGAAATCGGCAAAAATGACAAAGGGTACGCGGAGTTGCTTCTTGATATTTTTGAATGATAACCATTGTTCTTCCGGTGTTTCTGGGAGTTTAATCCGTTGGGGTCCATGAGGAGAGCAGTGAGGGAGATGGTCATCAAGCACGCGTTGGGAAGAAAATCCGTGCAGGCAATAGTTGCAATAGAATTGAGCATGTGTATGTTTTGTACGATTACCTAACAGACGACTCATGTTCTTGATCAGGCAAAAGTGTCTTTTATCTTCCTTGGTGATGAGAAGCAGATTCACATGGGTGTCAAATCGGTGTTGCGTAATATGCAAGGGGAAAACTTCTCTATCATAGCCGAATACATTGATGGAAATGGAGTTCTGGGATTCGAACTTGGCAACCTGAGATAGCGACATGGGAAAAGTGAAACCATCAGCATTCAATTCGTCCATGTAAGCTATATAATGCTCAGGGCGATTGGGGTTGTATTCTGCTGGATGGAGGGCTGCCAAAATAGACCATAAAAAACAGAGAGAATCTGTACTCTCCACGTTGACCACAGCTTTCTTGTCAACTAGAGGTTTAGGTGTGGGGATATAGCTGCTTCCATCAAAAGGGACGTACTGACCCAGATGGATGTCGAGATGTAGTATTTCATCTATGAGCCATGAGCTGCCCTCATGTTGATAATCCTGGAAACTATGGTGAATTTTCTGTAGGGCCTCGGCTAGTTGAGATTCTAGTTGGGATAGGTTAGTAATGATAGCATTGGGACATCGGAAGCTGGGTTCGGAGTAGATAGGATCCCCATCGCTGTTCGGTCGTACCATACGGATTTGTAAAGAAAGGTACCATTTGATGCCTCTGTGTTTAGCGAGGTCTACGGTGATGAGCTTACGAAGCTTTGGTTCTGTGTTCTTAAAAAACAGTAACACATCCACATTATCATCGGATGAAGGAGGAATGGAATGCGTGTGTACAGTACCTTCCAGCGCGGATGTGTCTGGCCTGGCTCCACCTACTTGTTTCCTATGACAACTGTCACAGTGCTGTGAATGAGAGTTGAAATATTTCTCGGGCAGTGGTCGATGACAGGCAGTGCATTCTCTCCCTTGAGTCGAACATTCGTGGCAGAATGGTTTTCCGGTGAGAAGTGGTTTGATGATGCCGCAAAAGTTACATTTAGTCTGATGTGGTGCTAGGTCTGTTCTCATCCGCTTGACTCTGCTATGATGTGCGCCATAAACATGCCTTTTCCTTGCATGGGTTCGCTGATGAGTTAATAGTTGATCCATGCGAGTGAAGGATTTTCGACATATAGAACAGTTGATGGGTTGACTGGTGTGACTGCGTCGATGGCGAAGCATATTTCCTCGATTCGTGAAGGTTTGAGAGCAAACATCGCAATGAATCTGAGAAACGGTGGGCACGGAGCGACAGATGGTATCGGCGAGTAGTTGTATTCGACGTAAATTGACAGCAACGTCGTTATAGACGCCCCGCTCTGTCGCCCAAGCGTTTAAGGCATTTACGTCCGTGAAGGAGTCGATTTTAGAGTAATCCATGTTGATTGAAGAATGACACGATGGGTAGTCGCTTTTATAGCATACGGTGGTGGATGGCTAAAACTAAGCCGATTGATGATTGGTGACTATTTTTAGCAATACTAGAGCCGTGCTCTGAATGGCGGATATTTTTAGACAATGGAAGAGCCGCGCACTGGTTGGTGGCTATTTTTAGACAATAGAAGAGTTATCGTCTGATTGGTGAATATTGTTAGACAATAGAAGAGGTGCGCTCTGATTGGTGGCTATTTTTAGACAATACAAGAGCCGTGCACTGATTGGTGGCTATTCATTCACACACACACATTGATTCAATCTGTCATTTAGACAATGACTGTCTCAATTACTCGAGGACCCAGTTAATTAATGATTCAATCAATCACTGAATGTAATCAATGAATGATTGATAGTTAATTAGTCTATATACACTTACTCACTGTATACTCACATTAACTCAATTTACACAGAGTTACTCAGTATATACACATTTACTCAGTAATTACTCAGTTACTCAATATGCATTCACAGTTACTCAGTAATTATCCAGTTACTCAATATCTACTCAAAATTACCCGCTGTATACTCAGTTACTCAGTTTTTACTGAGTTACTCAATATGCATTCGCATTTACTCAGTTACTCAATATATACTCATACACATTTACTCAGTAATTATCCAGTTACTCAACATCTACTCAAAATTACCCGCTGTATACTCAGTTACTCAGTTTTTACTGAGTTACTCAATATGCATTCGCATTTACTCAGTTACTTAATATATACTCAGTTACTCAATGACTCATTTACTCACAGTTACTCAGTAATTATCCAGTTACTCAATATCTACTCAAAATTACCCGCTGTATACTCAGTTACTCAGTTTTTACTCAGTGTATACTCAATATGCATTCGTATTTACTCAGTTACTTAATATATACTCAGTTACTCAATGACTCATTTACTCACAGTTACTCAGTAATTATCCAGTTACTCAATATCTACTCAAAATTACCCGCTGTATACTCAGTTACTCAGTTTTTACTCAGTGTATACTGAGTTACTCAATATGCATTCGCATTTACTCAATTACTTAATATATACTCAGTTACTCAATGACTCATTTACTCACAGTTACCCAGTAATTATCCAGTTACTCAATTACTCACACTACCCCTGTCGGCCAATGTACCAATATTCTGATAATTTTGGCCTTTTCAGAGGACATCTTTAGGAATCCTCCGATTCCTCGATTAGTTACGGGTATTCTCCAGGCATAACTGTGAAGCATGCCACAATAGCATATTATAGCGAGCGATATATATAGCAGACAACTGTAAAATTTAGAAAACAACAACGAATAATCTGTAACCAAATAACGCAAAAATAGCGTCAAATGTTCTAAAGATAAAGCCACACTTCGTCTCCGCCCTTACATTGCCTGGTCTTTCTCGCATAAAGATCTAGCTCGCGCGTGCAGAAAGCGTGCAAAGCCAAAGCGCCCACAAAAGGCGGTGTTTATCCTATTATTATCCCTTATAATAAATTGATGTGCGATCGACCGTGGGTATATGAAAGAAACGCTTGTATTTAATTACCTCTTGGGGGAGAAGTGGTGGATAAACGATACGCGTGTGTGTTTTTATAAGCGATGAGTAATTGTCACTATGACAAGTCTCTACATGTCGAGAAATAATGCCGGAGCAGGGGAATTAACAATAGTATGACTCATGGTTCTTTGTTTAATGTCTATTGTGCTGCATAGACGTGTCTGTACTTGTCGAGAACTACAGACAAAGGGTTTTGTTAAGATGGGCATTGAATTTGAAAACAAACAAAAAAACAAAACAAAAAAAAACAAAAAAAACAAACAAAACAAAACAAAACAAAACAAAAACAAATGTGCTTGATAGAGTTAACTCTTTCAGAAATATTGATTGGCCCTGAAAAGGGCCTTTGAAATTCCTACATGGAATTAAATGAAGACGTTCAGATATCGACGAATAGGTTGTCGGCAAATTGGGCATGACACTGGTGTGTGGGGGCATCTGCAATCACGGCATCTGACGTTGGTTAGCATGGAAAGGAAGCATCTCGCACAGGTGCAGATGTGGTGACACGGGGAGAACAGTAATCTCACACGTCGATCCAAACATATTACGCAAACTCCCTATCCTTCTCTGTTGTCTGCGTCTCCTATAGGTTGATCATTTCGGCTGAGGCGCCTCAAATTGTTGATGATATCGGCCATTCTCAATCTTCTAAGACGTCTTGCTTCTCTGTCTGCCATGGTGGAATTGGAAGTGTTGAGATGTGGTAAATGTCTACGATATTTATAGAATGCGCGCGGACTTGGTAGAAAGCATGTGTTAGAAAGAATGAACAACGATTTTAAGATGTGTTAGTTTCCAAACGTATAGATGTATTATTTGTGATAATAATAACAAATTTTGAGTCTAAACGTATTTTTATGCCATCAAAACCTTTAGAAGTACGAGTATATTTGATATATTTTTATAGCTTGAAACACGTATTTTATTAGCATATATTAAAAATAATAATAACGCTGATCAATTATGAGTAATCTGTAGAAATGCTAGTTTAAAACAAGCACAAATGTGTCTCCATAAATGGCGGTGACACTCGAAATTAATAACCTGGCCTGCACGCTCCTTGGAGTTAATTGTTAATAACGCGCGCGCGCTTATATGAAATAAGCAGCTGTATGTTTCACCCCCTTGAAACATGGTGAATGTAGAGCGCTGTAGACGCGATCCTTTATAAAGGTATGGACAAGTCAGAACTTGTTTATTTACTGCCATATGCCTCTTTGATTGTGGCGAGTCTGCATAGATGCAAGTCTGTACATGTTGAGAATACAAGACAAAGGAACAGGTGTACTAATAATAGAATATGGGTTTTCTTAATGATGTCAGGATGTGAAAATAGAACCGAGGTGATGCTGTATAACTTACATATGAAGTAAAAAAAAAACAATGGGCATTAGATATTAAGTAACAAAAAATATTATGTAAAAAAACAAGGATTATTCGATATTAAGTAACAAAAACACTATTTTGGGCATTATTATATATAAGATTGTGTCAGAAGCAAGGTGACTTGGGTGAAAATACTGTGATTTTCGATATATATAAAGTATAGACAAAATATATTCCGTCAAGAATACACATGTAAATACCTATGTAATGTGTTTGGTGAGCTGCGAAATCCCTAAGGGAAGCGGCTCTTAAAAGTCAACAAATGAAACAAACATATGAGATAAAAAGGACTAATACATATGAAGTAACAAAACGGGGGTTATCAGATATTAAGTAACAAAAACACTATTTTGGGTATTATTACATATAGGAATGTGTCAGAAGCAAGGTGACTTGGGTGAAAATACTGTGATTTTCGATATTGATTGTGAAGTTCATGTCTCATTAAGACCTCATTTTGACATCATAATTACACGAAACATGATTAAATGTAATACAGTCATCCAGTAAATCAACCGACAACGATGATAAACATACCTTTTAGGGACTAAAGAGATGTTCCGAAAGAGAACTTCCAACTATGCACAATTATTCTACATTTCCAAAATGCCCCTCGATATTCAGTCACTCAGTCACTTGTAAACGGTTACATGGGTCGGTCCCATTATACAGACTTTATAGTAAACATAATACAGACTGAATTTAACGAGAGGGGGAAAAAATGGGTGAGTAGTATAGAAAGAAAGCAATATCATGTACGCATGAATGGACTATACTCGCTCTAAATGAGCTACTATTGAACCGTACGGGGGTAGACTATAGTACTACAATTCAGACAGAATGAGTAGTAGAGAAAGCGAAAAGCGGAAACACTGTGACCTTTGTGGAGAGATCTTTAGTTATGGGATGGGACCTGTCCGATAAACAACATGAATTATAGTATATGTGGGCAGATAAAATTTAGCTATTGATGACAATGTAGAGTATGACTCATGACTCTTTGTTTATTGTCTATTGTGCTGCATAGACGCGTCTGTACTTGTCGAGAACTAAAGACAAAGGAGCAAGCAATAACAATAGTATGACTCACCACTCTTTGTTTATTGTCTATTGTGCTGCATAGACGCGTCTGTACTTGTCGAGAACTAAAGACAAAGGAGCAAGCAATAACAATAGAACAGGGGTTTTCCTAATGATGTCATGATCTAAAAATAGAACTGAGGTGTTGCTCTATAAACAGAACTTACATATGAACACAAGGAGTAGTAAATAACAAAACAATGCGCATTAGATATTAAGTACATATTATGTACCACCGGGCCGGCACGCAGCGCGCGCGTGTTATCCGGACGCGCGCGCAGATTATCCGCGATTGTGCGCGCGGGTCAAAGGTCACATCCAGGTCAAAAGGTCACCCTTCCGACCCTAAGGGTTTTCCCAATGATGTCATGATCTAAAAATAGAACTCAGGTGATGCTCTATAACTTACATATGAAGTTAGAAAACAAGGATTATTACTTATTAAGTAACAAAAAATATTATGTGAAAAAACAAGGATTATTACATCTTAAGTAACAAAAAAGTAGGGAGCGGGATTATAACATAATACATTGTTTTAGAACCGGCTAAATACCCACTACTTATCGAGTTACTTGGACTATGCCGCCACATATATAAATATAAGACTGAAAACAGTTGAGAGCGGGTGGCCAAATCTCAATGATTAGTTAATAATTTCGTTCTTGGCAAATCTCCCCGAAATACCCATAAAAGTGTCCATGTGAAAGGGTTTGATGGCGACCGGCCAATACCATTTTTTTCTGACTGTGTGTATAGTCATGTAAACCCATTCCCCATCCTCATAACAGGGGTAGCCAGACGATAGTCGTTCAGCTGACATGCGCTGTTCGGAGGTTGCCCATTCCTCTCATTTTCTCACTGAGAAGTCCGCCATTATGTTGTGATAATATCGGTAATACCGCACACATGTACAGTATTAATATTGGAGAATTGTGGAAATATAATATTGCAACGGCTGAAGACAGTTGGACATATTCCGTAAACGTATCCAGTCTATGTCATGCGGCTTGGGTGCGGAGACATAACAATGGCCATATATGGACCAATCAGAGGAGAGAGATAATATGGTGTGCGTCAATATAAACGAATGTGGTATATGGCTAAAAGCCTCCGGTTTAGTCCACATTTATTCTTTGTATTTTTTGCTCTTTTTTTTGTTATTCCGATAATGATTCTATTATTGTACGTTATCATTGATAAATTATGTCTGCACGAGATTCGAACCGTTATGTCTTGCCCATCTTTAGTAGGCCCTAAATAGGTACCGGTACATATCATTTCTGAGCTTGTTCATATTTCATGGAATTCGATTAATATACGTCAGTTTCTCAATACAATGCTGTTTTCGTAGTCTTCTTGTTTACGTGCGTAGTCATTCATGTTGTTTTTTATTGATATCGAAGCCGTATCCGGGTTCTATATTTGGACAAATGTGTGAGAATGTGCTTTGTATAACTCAAGAATTTCTTTTCACAACTTCGGAACTGGTTGTGATTGGTTGCGACTGCACGGCACGTGAAACCTATTTACATATCGTTGGTCATATACCCAGTAGTTATATCATATACCGAATGCTATTTTAATTCTCCCTCTCAAAAAGGCGGGGAGGGGGGCATTAAAATTATACGCATTTTGCTAATCTGGTGGCGAGAATACATACGAGTACATGTTTTTGTCCCCCGCCGCAACGCGGCCGGGGACCTTTAAAATGGTTCTTGCTTCTATGTGTCCGTGCAAATACTTCGTAAGCAATAACTTCTAAATGCTTTTTCGGATTCCTCCGAAGTTTGGCATCTGCATTCTTTGCGACAAGATGTCTCTTGGTATTGCGTTTCAGCAAGATCTGCCTGTAGGTGGCGCCACTGGGGTCTTGCTTCTATGTGTCCGTGCATGCACGGACATGTCCGTGCAAATACTTCGTAAGCAATAACTTCTAAATGCTTCGTCGGATTCCTCCGAAATTTGGCATCTGCATTCTTTGCGACAAGACGTCTCTTGGTATTACATTTCAGCAAGATCCGCCTGTAGGTGGCGCCACTGGGTCTTGTTCCAATCTTTAGTGCATGTCCGTGCATGTCCGTGCAAATACTTCGTAAGCGATAACTCCTAAATGCTTTGTCGGATTCCTCCGAAATTTGGCATCTGCATTCTTTGCGACAAGACGTCTGTTGGTATTACGTTTCAGCAAGATCCGCCTGTAGGTGGCGCCACTGGGTCTTGTTCCAATCTTTAGTGCATGTCCGTGGATGTTCGTGCAAATGCTTCATAAGCGATAACTCCTAAATGCTTTGTCGGATTCCTCCGAAATTTGGCATCTGCATTCTTTGCGACAAGACGTCTGTTGGTATTACGTTTCAGCAAGATCCGCCTGTAGGTGGCGCCACTGGGTCTTGTTCCAATCTTTAGTGCATGTCCGTGGATGTTCGTGCAAATGCTTCATAAGCGATAACTCCTAAATGCTTTGTCGGATTCCTCCGAAATTTGGCATCTGCATTCTTTGCGACAAGACGTCGCTGGTATTACGTTTCAGCAAGATCTGCCTGTAGGTGGCGCCACTGGGTCTTGTTCCAATCTTTAATGCATGTCCGTTCATGTTTGTTCAAATCCTTCGCGAGCGATAACTTTCGAACAATTTGTCGGATTTCTTCGAAATTTGGTAAATCCATTCCCTGCGACAAAACACCGTTGGTGATGCATTTCAGCAAAATCCACCCGGAGGTGGCGCCACTAGAGTTCATTCCATTATTCCATGCTGCAAGTGATAACTTAGAAACACTTGGTCGAATTTCTTTGAAATATCCTACATATGTACCTTTCTGGGTAACATGAGAAACGTTGCGGCTCATCGGATTCTTCTCAAATTTGGCATGCATTTACCATGCCAGGAGCTGTTGCTTGGATTGCCTTTCGCTCACTTGCACTCACAGGTGGCGCCACCTGGTGGCAACATCACAAATTCGTTTCCGGGTAATAACTTGAGAACTGACCATCGGATTCTTCTCAAATTTTGTATGAATGTACCGTGACATAAGATGTCGCTTGATAATGCATTTCACTGACTTGCGCCTAGAGGTGGCGTCACCTGGTGTCAAAATCTAAATTTGGTTTCTGGGCAATAACTTGAGGACCCTCATCGGATTCTTCTCAAATTTGG
This sequence comes from Hanleya hanleyi, assembly GCA_036873755.1. Lineage (NCBI taxonomy): Eukaryota > Metazoa > Mollusca > Polyplacophora > Lepidopleurida > Hanleyidae > Hanleya > Hanleya hanleyi. Next base: position 67,263 of record JAVTVY010045777.1, on the reverse strand, counting down.
TATGCAGATGTCCCCACGATACCATGTTCCTTGGGATTGTATTTTTCCCGCTTCTGCCTACAGGTGGCGTCTCCTGGTGGAAAAATTTGTTTACGGGCAATAATTTGGCAACTGCTCATCAGATTATTCTCAAATTTTGTATTCATATGTGACCCGCCCCAAATATCATGAACACCGGTGGGCATCTAGTACCGGCAATAACTTGAGGACCCCTCTTCAGAGTCTCAAAGTTCATATGCCGATACCATGACATGAGATGTCATTTGGGATTGTGTTTTGCCTGCTTGCACCTACAGGTGGTGACTCCTTGTGGCAAAGTCTAAATTTGGTTTCTGGGCAATAGGTTGAGGATGCCTTCATATTCTTGTCAAATTTAGTTTGTAGATAATATGCCATGAGTTGTCTCTTGGGGTTGCATTTCGGTTACATAATTTTCATGCTACATGGTAAAGAAAATATATTACAGTAGCAATCAACATTCAGTCAGCCATTCGGAGTTGATCTCAAAACCTGGGAAGGTGGAAAGACCCCTCTGCTTCTTACGCCTGTGAAGTAGCTGTTGCCATCCTCATGAATATCTTCTGAAACCGACAGCGCTTATAAATATTGCTGCCATTTTGGCGGGGGACCTAGCATCCTCTGGCTGCTTGTTGTGTGTGTTTTTGAGGAGGAAAATCCTATATTTCTCGTTTCGATCAAAGGGGATTTCTGAACTTTACCTCAGATATACGGTATGTAAGCCGTGTTATGTATAGCATCTCAGTCCTAAAACTCATGTTTATTGGGCCTGTACTCTCCAGGTGTGCTGTATCTAAAAAGATACTAATATTTGGTCAGTGAAAGAGCGGCATTCATTTTCTGTATGCTGTGTTGTGTTCTTGACAGTAGAGAAATTTATGTAAAAATTATATAATATAATTCCCGTACATTTAAAATACTATATATTATTGTACATTGTCTAATCGATACCGTGACAAAATGGGTGATAATCTGGGATGATATTGCTCCCGGCACTGCATGACTCGAAGTCTAGATCTATATCGAGGTTAAAAAAAAATCAAGTACCGGTTGCAAATATAGGCCCTACTATGTAATATGTGAAGGCCGGTCAGATAAAGAGGGAGATATGATTGGGGTTAACAGATATCAACAAGACATTTAAAAATAATACTCGATATAGAGGTGGGCCACCGTGGAAAGTTCGAGTTCGGATGGGTATTGTAGACTGTGTCTATATAGTTTTGAACAGTAGGCCTACACGTAATCATTGTATTCCACAGATTTATCGTGGAAAAGGGCTATACTGGTAGATGTTCTTCGTCTTTGTGAGTTTTGTCGGTTTCTACCGTTTCTCAACCATATTGCACCTACGACTGACACTGGTAATAGTGTATCTTTTGCTTATAAGGATTTTAACCAGGGTTATTTTGTGTGGACAGGCAGCTGGTGTCAGGGGGTGATTTGGGTTCGATTCCCATCAGTGCCAATATTCGAGAACAAATTGTGGTCCAAGCTGGCATGCCCTTACTATACTGTTTGCCCGTAATATCCGGCACCGCACGACCTTAACCCTACCTGGCCCGGGGGGGGGGGCGGAAAGTGCCCCCCTAGTGAACTTTTCTCTGCTGCTCCAAAACGACAAAACCGAGGAGGCTGAAACTTGGTGACTTTTAAGCTTATCTTATTGGGGTCATTTTGAGCCTATTTTCATATACCCCCGGGCAGAGGATCATGGGTAAATTCAAAATGGCGGCCATGTGGTATCCGCGAAAGTTGTGTTTTTCAATCTTTTCGCTCCATTTTTTCACACTTTCCTTGCCTAAAAGGCATTGAAAGTATTTTATTTATGCAAAACTAATTATTCTATATTTTATTAGATTTTTTTTCGACAGAAAAATCGTGAAAATGAAAATTTCGAAAAATCGACTCCAAAAAGGTAGAAAAATGGCTTCCTAGGAGATGACGTCACTGTGACGTCATCATGACGGCCATCTTGGATTTTCTTACATTTTCCGGTAGAGCTTGAACCAAAGATACTGTGTGGTAAGTTTCAGCGATCTAGCCTTAGTGGTAGAGAAAATATATAGGGGGCACTTTCCGCCTCCCCCCCCCAGGCTGCGATACACCCCAAATCGCCCAGGCCAGATAGAGTTAACCAGACTGCGCACATCTGCACATAGGTTACGAATAGAGGTCGCCAGACATGGAAGTAATAGTATCCCGAGAGAAGCAAGGTTATGTATGTGTTGCGATTATAATGCCGTGGAAAATGAATACCATTTGTTACTTATTTGTCCTTTGTATTCTGATGTAAGAAAGAAGTTGATAAGCGGTTACACTGTTATAAATTACCGTTATTTCGCAGTAAGTGTATGTTGGAGTTTACTGTACATTCAGTCGTAAACACATTAATCTGTAAATTGAACTGTGATATTTCAGTTGACATCAACTGCAATGGGTAAGCTGCGCACACACGTAACATAAAATTATTGTTTTCTCTGAAAGGAGGTTTCTATCTTGCACACGAAACGCTCAGTTGCAGGAAACATCCGACACCTGCGTTGTACGATAAAACATTCAGAGCATTATCAGAACACTCGCTGGGAAGGACGCAGCGGTTAACTTTAATTTTCGGTCTACATCAATTCCAGCGTTACGGAATTACAAGGTACCCATATTTTCTCTTCTTCTGAACCCCTGTTAGTACTCGTCCATGGGAAAATCTGTTTTGGAATAGCATCTTTCTAACTCTATTACTAAGAACTGTAGGATGAGAGGAAAAAAAAGGAAATACAATTGTTTTCTACCTGGTCACGTGACATTCGAATACCGCGTGACGGAATTACAGTGAATTAACCTCCTTATGAAGACGTGTAGGTTACATATATATTCCATCAAAACTCGAACGTTTCTCATTTAATTCCTGATTTTATTCGAATCCTGAGCGCCTGGACTACATTATATTTGATTTCCATCAAGTAAAGTTTCAAATTGATAAATGTGGTTAAGCAAACCTGCGTTACGGAATTACATTTTGGTCCATGTTTTAAGAAGTTGCGATTTTTCCTATTTTACAAGTTTCGATTTTATTCGGTCTAAAAAATTCTGAGGACAGACCGAAGCACATGAATTCTGTTGTTATGCTCCCGGGAAGGCACGTATATTCGATTAAATGTGAAAGAGCTATAATGACTGTTCAACAACATGGTCAAAATTGTCCAGGAAGGACATAACCGAAATTTTGAATTTTGTTACGGAATTACATTTTGGTTAACTATTTCGTGGAATTGATGTCTATAGTACGGTTTGGTTTTGGTTTTATCCATCTTCACATTTCAAGCTAAATACTACACTAACGTTCCGTCATTTTAGTGTTCGACTTGCATATGCGAAGATGGGTTTTATCTGACTTGGAGTTGTATCCTACTATTCGTGTAATTCCGCCTTTTGCCCTATTCGTAATGCCGGTTTCGGCCGCAAGGTGGCGCTAGCGCTTACGGCACTTTTGGTCTGTTCCGGTTGTCTGCTAAACTGAACATGTGCAGGAGGGAAGGCGGGTATTGTATTTCGCCTCGTTTCGTCAGATTTTCTCACTGATGGAGACGTCTTTGGTAGTTTACGTAAGTATAGTCATCAAGTCTAATTTTTACTCGTTTGTACTAGCATAATAAAAGCCGCTTTGTCAACAAATTGGGCAATCAAAGCTCGTCGTTGTTGTTGTTATAAAACATTTGTTTAATTATACTAGAACAGGAATATGTAGATATATATACACATTTGTTTCAATGCATTTTGCAGAAGAAATACATGGTATAATAATTAGATAATTAAAAAATTAAAAATAAGTAGCTATTAGTGCAAAAACTACTTCCTCAGTATTTATGAGAAGTTAATTAATTTCCTGTTCAGTGTGTCTTTTCACAACAAAATTATGAAACACTATCAGCAGTCCCAACTGAGGCGGGTTGGGTTCTTGTTTATCACATTATAATCATACAGCTACATTAACAGCTACATGGTAGTCGGGTTAACTAATAATCCGATTGTTTCTCACAGTACTTGATCAAACAAACTGGCCCCTGCTGATTGTTTTCAGTAGAGTGTGGTTTAATCAGGCTGAACTGCCGGCCACCCACCATGTTTTATAACAACAACAACGACGAGCTTTGATTGCCCAATTTGTTGACAAAGCGGCTTTTATTATGCTAGTACAAACGAGTAAAAATTAGACTTGATGACTATACTTACGTAAACTACCAAGGACATCTCCATCAGTGAGAAAATCTGGCGAAACGTGGCGAAATACAATACCCGCCTTCCCTCCTGCACATGTTCAGTTTAGCAGACAACCGGAACAGACCAAAAGTGCCGTGAGCGCTAGCGCCACCTTGCGGCCGAAACCGGCATTACGAATAGGGCAAAAGGCAGAATCCGATTCGTTCGTGGTTATTTACGAAGCTTGTGGTGATCGCATTTGTAAACGCGAAGAGCAGTGGCCATTTCGGTCTTCCAGTGACCTACGTTGCTGCGGAACCGATAATTGTAGACAATGGTGCCACGTAATTGTACTGTTTAAAGAATGTTAAAACAACGGTAATTGTAACTTACAAGGCTACCCAAATTTACAGTTGAATGCCTGTCAATAAACGGTAATTATAAAATACAGTGCAACATTTTACAGTTCAAAGCCTGTTAAAAAACGGTAATTGTAAAATACGGTGCAACGTAATTTTACAGTTGAATGTACTGGCACCTTTTCTGCCAGTACATTTAACTGTGAATTTACGGTGTGATTTATAACAGTGTACTTTTGGAAAAAACCTTGTGTTTTCAAGGCGATTGAGTTGCTATCTTGTGGTTCACAAGGCATCTTGAGAAGATTAGGAAAATATGTTTTCGAATGCTTAAATTGAGAGGTGGACACCTTCGTTAGTTTGCCCTCAGCAGAATGTAATTTCTCTTTTTTATCCGCCAACAGCAATCATTTATGATCAGCAGAATGTAACTTTTCTTTTTTTACCCGCCAACAGCGATCATTTATTATCCGAGTGTAAATACGAAACATTCTGGTTATTGTTTAGCTAGTATTAGATGAATATATCACCATGAATTCTCCAGTGGTGTCGACTATATATATATGTTACTGATATATGATGAGGGGCAGTAATGCCCAAGTCAATAAACGAAATTGAATTGAATTGTTTGGAGTTATACTTGAGGTGTACTTCCAAATATCGTTTGGTTTATTTGAGCTATAGATGTACACCACCTCAGGTATCTCTTATTGTGCGAATTTATATCGGTACCTGCAGACATATTGTCACTCACCGTCACAGTAAAGCCACCCCCTCTCTCTATTGACCGATCAGACCTCTTTGTCGCAGTAAAACCAATCCTCCCTATATTGACCGATCCCTCTTCGTCACAATGAAATCACCCCCACCTCTTGATCGACCCCTCTTCTTCGTAGTGAAGCCACCCCTTCCTCTATTGATCGATCCACCGATTTCATATTCGCGCCTATATATAGCAAACTAGACTTTGATTACTTCTACTGGATGATACTTATTTGTACCACTAACCCGTGAGCGGCCAACCACAAGGGAAGGAGATTTGTTCAGAAGCATCACATTGTCTCACAAGTACCCTTCAAATGCCACACTGTTGACCCCAAATGAAAAAAAGCACACAAGGCACGAACGTGTATGATTGAGGACTGACAGTGGATCAATCAGGTTGAGTGATATATCTGGAAGTTTGGTTACCTAACCGGTCAGATTCTCAAGGAGTTAATATTGCTAATATCTTCTTTGTATGCCTACATTGCAAACACATTGCCTATAACGAATTCTTGTTATGCTAATTTGAAGTGATATATGCTACAGGGTACGTTTTAGTTTGATTTATAACTTCTCCTAGTGTCAAAATAATGAAGAAAATTGTGTTTACAACATATTTTTCGTATCACCTGGATCCCTCTCCCTCCCCCCACAAACCATTTCCCAAGTTCTAAAAACTTGGGTAAAAAAAATGTGCCTCTGAGGTGTAGGCCATTCTTTCCCAAACTGGTTTTAGTTACCGGACCGTACTCCATTACATGTACGTGAATAATTTGAAATTGGAGTACTAGTATAGTGAACTGTATATTCCAACATGTTCTCACAGGGGGTTTGGCCACGCATGGTCAGAATTATTCACTGGAGGTTTACTGAGAATATAAAACTTTATGTCATATCCAGTAAAAGAATGCAGCCCAGCTGTAGATATTTTCAGTCAAAAAAACAGTAAATATTTATTAGGAATGTGAATATATACTTCAGATACAGCAAATGTTTCCTCAAATGACCGTATTCCCACCTGTAAATTTGTAATTTGGGTTTCTTTCAAACCTGAAGCCTACAGATTTTGATATCCCAGAAACTGACTTGTATAAAAGTGTAGTGTGCAGGAGAAAAAAAATTCAATTATCAGTTCAAACAATTTTTTACTAATATCTTTAATAGTATTTAAATCTGAGCTCTCATTCATGTCACAATCTATCTTTCAGAGGAGAAGTCACTACGGTACTGTATAGTAATAAATAGATCAGGATAACTATATTTACAGTTGTGTTGAAAATTTGTATCAACAGTTTATGCAGTCCTTTGAAAAGCAGAATCCTTGAAACGACACTACTCACGTCATTGACATCAAACTAGATTTGGTTTGTCTAAGAATTAGCGTAAACTCCGTCCTTTGGAAGGACGAAGATCAGGTATGAGGGTGCACACTGCAGAATATAAGCAGACATACGATGTTAAGTTCAGAAAATCCGAATATTCACGTGTTTAACACACGTTTATGTACGAGCAGAACCGGAATATAATTTACTGCAATGAATGAAGCCAAGTATCGAGTCTTGCTAATTTGTCTTGCTAAATATGATAGCTTCGTCAATGTTTGGCCATTCATGCTCGCCAGCCTGCATGATATCCTTATCTATGATCATGAAATTGCCTTTAGGATCTCTTTCTAAATTTGAACTTTGTCATCAATAAGATAAGTCCACGAGAGTCAGAAGTTGCATGCAAGATGTCCAGGCTTTGCGATATCAGTTCTTTTAAAATTGTATTATCTGGTGTTTATTTCTATTAACGGAAAGTTTCCTTTGCCTCGCTTTTATAGTTTGGAGTGTATGCCAAGTATGGCAAGCTGTTTCATTATTTACTTGGTTATTCCACATATGTTGAAAATTTGTGCACATATTTCAAAAAGTTTTCAACATATCTATGAAATTTTTCAACATATATCTAAAAGTGCGGATTTATTCCACGTATGTGTAAAAGTTTTATACATTTGTGTAAAACTTTTCAACATATGTCTAAAACTTTTGCACATATGTCTATAAACTGTTTTTTACACATATGTGGAATTCTTTTGTACATATGTGCAAAACTTTTCAACATATGTGGTATAAACCTATTAAATACCGAAACGGCTTGCCATAGGAGTGTCCGTATCTCCGTCAGCTAGAATTTGTTCTCTGCACTATATTTGTATAGTTACAGTTTGGGTATATATGTACAGTTTGGGTTAATAATAATAATAATCCACACATAAAATGACTGTCAAAGTTACAAGTAGTTATTGAGACTTTGAGTATTACACTTGAGTCAATGGCGTGTTGTCCGGTTAGCGGAACATTTCACTTTGAATGTACCTAAAAAATGTCAAAACTACTTGACATATTTGTAGTGTACACTCTGAACTATTTTTCTTATATGAACACGTATTTTATCTTGCTCTCAACTGCTCTCTCTCTATGAAATATTTGTCTAGGTCATCTATGAATGACAGATTGTAAAATAATCTAATTCAATAGATTGCAAATGTTCTTTGGTCTCCCCTTCTTTGGGTTCGTGTAAATTTATAAAATTTAGAATATGAAACTGACTGTTCAGACATATCCTTTGAGTGATATGTGAAGTGAACTTTCGGTATATATATATATATTAGAACATCTTTGAGGGGTTACACTTTAGAAGTTTTACAAAATCGTTTATAAGTCTGTGGGTGCTTGGACAAGCATAAATATATTCTGTATTTTATTTCAGTAGGTGTATCATATCTCAAATGAAGATGAGCTGTGGAATTCGTCTTCTGGTGATATTCGTACTTATCGGACACGGTATTGACGGGCGCACGGGGGATTCGTTTTTACATGTTAAGGAATACTTCAACGTTCCAGGAGACGTGCTCCCGAATAAGAATATAACAACGCTAATACAGACTGTGCTTTACAGGGTGAAATGTGATTCCTTTCCAGTGGTAGACTGTCAAAAGGTAAGTCATTGTGCTAAAGGCTCCAAATGAGACGGTGTTAAGGGTCCAACATCCTTGACAAGATTTCGAAAGTCGAAAATGTTCTTTTCACCTAATATAAAATTGATAATCAACTCTATAAAAAGTGACAAAATATTGTCTTTGAGCTGTCAGAAGAGACGTCTGGAGATACCCTCTTACGCCTGTATTAGTTGGCGAGCAATACAACCGAGTCAAACATGTTTATCTAAAACATCTTGCTATGTTGGTCATACCCTATCTTTATGTTACCAGACAGAGAGTATGGAACTGGGACATTCTGCTTGTATGTTTAGGGGAAATTACAGATTTTATGATAATCTTTTGTATGACATTCTCTATCTGAACGTTTTGAATTTTGAAGTGTTTGATGGTTTAAGCAGAGGCCTACATGGAATCGTTGTTCAGAGCCCACGAGTAGTTTCTGCAATCATGCTTTGTGATGTGGACGGAAGTCCTTCTTCTTTTTTTATTTGGATGGCGCTTTCAATTCATCAGAATTATGCGCGCCAGATCTTGAAATTTTTTAACTTTTTTTTTGTTTTTCAGCTTTACTTTTCACATCCAATTCTCAACTTTTTTTTGATCGAACACTTTTGTCTCTAAGTCCGTCACGTTTCTTCTTTCTCTCGTCAATTTCCGCCTCATATCGGTTGAATGATTTTTCCGGAGATTTCCGTACTAATTTTTCCGGTGTGAGAGAGCTCAAGATATCAGTTACTTCGTCGTCTGTATATTTCTGACCAGGTATCTTGACTTTGGACTTTCTCACAGCCTCCTCCGCCTCACATATCAATCCGTCCACTACTCTCTCCTCACACTTAATTACCGTAATCCGTCATCCCGTCCATACACCATTCCACCACGTTCTCCACCACCTCCTTCACCCCAGCTTCAACCAATTTCTCCTCCGTCATCACCACTCTCTCGTCACTCTCCACACTATCACAGTCCATATCACTACTTTCCTCAGTATGACTATCCACCTCTGTTTCCGCCTCATATACGTTTTCCTCTTCCTCACCTTTCTTCAGTACTTTCTTCCCAGAAGTCCTTCCTCGGGAGGTTATTAAATATGCGTGCAAGAAGGGGTACGGTAAATAATTTTATTCGTATAATCAGATACTTACATTCAAGTATTTGCTTTCATGATTCGTTGCGCCTGTTGACATGCAGTTTCAACGTCAATTGTATATTCAATGAATATATACTTATACTTTCAGTGTTTGCAAACGACATCAGTGTTGGATTATCTTAATCGCACAGCTGAGAATTCGCTGGACGAGGATGGATTTCTTAAACTCTCCGTCATACTGGGTGTTTTCATGAGAAATGTCACAGGCGAGTGTGAGGAGAGTGCCTTGTCCGTTGGTGCTAAAGGACGGAGTTACGAGCAGTTCCTGGAAACATTCGTGGAAGATGAGCACCACACTGACGAAGGCGAGGATCACGTGGAACACACCGCTTTGGATATTCACGTCTTGGAGGATGTACTTCACGAGATCGAGGAGAATTATCGAGCAGGATCTCTGGTACTGAACGATACTGGAATGATTGTACAGGGACAGAGTGGGATCATCAGTTATCTTACAGATGTTAAGGTACTAATGTTTATATCCGTTTTATTAGCTCGCCGTATACGAAGTAGGCGAGGTATTGGGAGAGAGAGGGGGAAAGTGTCGGTGTTGGTGTCGGTATCGGTGTCCGGTTAAGTTTTTAAGTTTAGCACAATGTTAGACTCAAGCTGGAAGGTTAATGTTTTTTGTTTAGGCTGGACTTAGAATAATTTTGACTTCTTTTGGTATCGAATCCCATTCCACATCATGATTTAACTAAAGCTTTTGCACGAACCATATTTGTCCAGGCATTTCACACCCACATCTCAGACCAAATTTCAATTGTACATGTATTCATAATGACATGTATAAGCTTACTTTTGGAAAAAAGGTAATCTTTATTTCAAGTTTTATAATATAGTTCATCTTTCAATCCAACTTCAACATCACTGACAAAGAAGTCAAATTTTTATAACAATATGTATTGTCATTGCCATGTGCAACCAGAAGGGCTTGATCATTATGCGAAGCTGCATGTTATTGACAAAACCCAAAACGGTGAGCTGCCCGGTTACACATAACCCTTGTAAGAGATAGTATTCGTGATGGATACATTTATTGTTTGATCGCGAACTGCTTCGACAGGGATTAGATCCGGACTATCAGCACAGTATACTGTAGAAGACCAATCTACAAAATTTTGTATCACCCTCGTATCATTTTCGCAGTGATTTATCGAAGAGGATTGGCATAGCACATCGTGTCGTGTGTGTATTTGCCTCGTCAGGTTATTAAATGTTTACTAAATGTGACAATCGCAGCGATATGATAGAAAATTTATCACTATAGGTATTCTACTTCAAATTCCTGTATTCAATATTCAGTGTTCGTTCAGTGTTTCAGCCCACAATCCCTGTTCGCTGATGTGGGCCGGATGACAGAGGACATATTGGAGCATGAAGATATTGAACATGTGGCTGGTTTGATTGTGGCCAACCTTCTTATGGGTAAGAATTGTGGTAATTTTCAAAGTTATATCACCGGGCTGTGTGTATAGCGCCGTAAATTCTGACATTCCTTATATTCAGCATATGTCCATAACAATCTTAATAAATGTAATATCCTTTCAATGCTCCCCAATCGCACATGTCGCTATATAGGATCTTACGTATTTCAATTGAATTTGGTGTTCTCAGCGTCCATACCATGAATATTTAATAGCATTATGACATCATGGTCGAATGGACTAGTCCACTTTCAGTCGGAGAGGGGAGATGGGGTCACCGTGTCCGTTTACCCCAATGTTTACAAGAAAGACCAGACCGTATCATGGTGCCACAATGTCGGAACCGCGACAACACGAAAAGACACCCCACCAGCGCGGCGTCTAATTCGGCTGAGCCAACCAAATATTCTCTATCATTAATATTCCCTTCAAAGCACTATGAAGCGTTCTCAGGATTGGTTGACATTCGAACTACTGCAAGCCCGTTAGTTAGATCCTCCAAGCGACATATTCAAATGGGAATACAGATAGGATTTAATTTTAATTAGATTGATGACCATTATAGAGATTTTCCTGTACCGAGTGCCATCCGATAACCCAGTTAAACATGAACCTTGTTCGGTCATTATGTACTTCAAAATAACAAGTTGACTTATAATCACACAATAGAATATACCAAGACAACCATTAATTCATAAACTACCCTTTTTCGTAATCTTATAATGTCAGTCTGAACACTCTGGTTTCAAGTAAAACTGTGAGAAACATCAAGGCTTGGTTTTAGACATCGTCGCGCACCATGACCGTGATACTTTGAACGAGGGTGGTAAAACGACAATCCTCTGGTATCAGCATTTTAACTTACAAATGCAACGTATGCTGAGCTGACCATCGTCTGTTCTCCAATGATGTTCACACAACAGACATGCCCTCTGTGGGGAAATAATGTTCAGTTTAATTTAGTGTTTGGTATCATCAGTTCTTACAATTTTGCTCGATTTAATGGTGGTATCTCTTTTCTGCTTTGGACAGGTCAATGTGTACGGCCCGAGAACCTACCTTCCGAACACAGCTTTCTGGCTAACCTGTTTGCAACGTATGCTGATAGCTCAACGGGACGGATCGACCTTGAAGGTGAGTTAAATAGCGCAGACGATGAGGAGGATATTGGTCATTCGTATCGGTTAGATATCGGCTAATTAAAATGTGTTTTCCACTCTAGGTTGAGGATACCAAGCCCCTCGCACGAAACGCCAGATGACTTGCAAATGACACATGCAAATTGGCTATAATTGCAGGGTTTGAAATGACCACATAAGATCAAATTGCGACAAATGGGTTTGAATTAACCATAAACGGGTTGGAAATATGTTTGCCACATGTTTTCGTTGACAACACGGCCGGGTCACGCTGCAAAATAAATGGGTTTGAAATAAGCACAAATCAGTGGGCACGTAATGCGTATCGTCATACTTTTGTATGTGTACATATGTATCGTCACACTTTTGTATGTGTACATATGTATCGTCATACTTTTGTATGTGTACATATGTATCGTCATACTTTTGTATGTGTACATATGTATCGTCATACTTTTGTATGTGTATATATGTATCGTCAAACTTTTGTATGTGTGCATATGTATCGTCATACTTTTGTATGTGTACATATGTATCGTCATACTTTTGTATGTGTACGTATGTATCGTCATACTTTTGTATGTGTACATATGTTGCCTTCACTGCGATTCAGACACTTAAGATTGATCAAGTTAAACCGAAGAATAAGATATGATGGGTGACAAAATCGTTATCTCGGTTTGAGGCAGTTTTGATCGTGATTTGTGAGCTGGCTGTGAAATTCAACCCTGTTTGTTCGTGATTTGTGAACTGACTCAGGGTTGAACGTAATCAGTGGGCACGTAATGCGCATCGTCGTACTTTTGTATGTGTACATATGTATCGTCATACTTTTGTATGTGTACATATGTATCGTCATACTTTTGTATGTGTACATATGTATCGTCATAGTTTTGTATGTGTACATATGTATCGTCATACTTTTGCATGTGTACATATGTATCGTCATACTTTTGTATGTGTACATATGTATCGTCATACTTTTGTATGTGTACATATGTTGCCTTCACTGCGATTCAGACACATTTTAAGATTGATCAAGTTAAACCGAAGAATAAGATATGATGGGTGACAAAATCGTTATCTCGGTTTGAGGCAGTTTTGATCGTGATTTGTGAGCTGGCTGTGAAATTCAACCCTGTTTGTTCGTGATTTGGGAACTGACTCAGGGTTGAAATTTCACAGTTAGGTCAATTTCACAGCCAGGTCACGAATCACGATCAAACCTGCCTCAAATCTAGATAGCTTATAATGTCACAATGTGATTTTTCTACAACTGTTCTTGTTTCCACCTTTCAAGCATTTGAGGAAATTTTATCGAAGATGGGTATTGGTCAGCCGGAAGAGGAGGAAGACAATGCCCATGGTCACATGCACAAGAAAAGAAGGAAACGAGGGGTTGTCTCTCACGAGACTTCTCTGGAGTTGCTGGGTAACGTTGGGAAGATTAATCGGTTTAAGCGATCAGCTGACGAACCTCATTCCTCGCCCTATGGATATGACGTCACACAAAACGTAAGATTCATTTCAAATCTTCAGGCGACGAGTTGATCAACTCAAGGTTCCTGCTGTATATTTAGCTTCTGCGTAAGAAGCGTTGATAGGAATATTTATTCAACCAAAAAGAGTATCGTCAAATTGTGTATGTTTGATCCTTGTCGTCGCCCAGACACTTTCGACCAACAGTTTTCTACCGGTTGGGTGTTATCTCTCCTACCGGCTTGATGCTGTTGGGGCGACCATATCCTTACGACAGCGTAGGAATGTATCAGGGAAATATGGCACCAAACGTCACCTTTCAAAGTTTCTGCAATTTTGTGATAAATATCGTACATTGACAGCAAAAGACGATCGTGGCGCGTAATTTGTGTCTAATTCCGCTTAACACTAGACGCTGTTTGAATATCATGTGTGTTATATCTCCATGGTGTTCGACTGAACACCCAAAAACAAAGCGTGACCGAGATACATATTCTGGAAAACGACATGGAAATTCATTTTGATAATTACAAGCGTCTAGTCCGCCATTCATAATTCAGCCATCGTCCATTAAAGAATATCCGCGTCCATGAACCAAATTACAAGCGTCTGGTCCGTCATTCATAATTCAGCCGTCGTCCATTAAAGAATATCCGCGTCCATAAACCACATTACAAGCGTCTGGTCCGTCATTCATAATTCAGCCGTCATCCATTAAAGAATATCCGCGTCCATAATCCAAAGACCTATTCCATATTCCATATAACAGTATTAGCACCAAATTCAAAAAGACAATCATAGTATACATGAACATAGGCCAGCTTTCTGCAAGAGAGAAGCGGTCAACAGTTTTCAGTGATGCCGACAAGACATCATGATGTTCCAAAAATATAAAATCCGTTTCGCTGATCAGTATTCTTAATCCATAATAACCGTTGTAAAGACGTCATCTAGAGAACGATGTATCTCAGTCCTGAATGCGACATTAAACCTAAATTCTCTCTCTCTCTGTATCTCAGTCACGCTTTGATTGTGACTGTTCATATGAGTACCATGAGAATCTTGAAGTGCATGGGTTCATACGGCCCCTAATCCCGGGTTAAGCGGAATTAGACACAAGTTACGAAACGTAGTGCCATAGATCTTGCACGCTACGCTCGTATTTTGCTATCAGCATGCGATAAGAAGAATGAGAAGTGGTTAGGATTTGATGTGAAGAACATCGTCATGTCTTACTGACAGCATTGGAACCTGTTGACCTCTTCTCTCTTGTAGGAAACCATTTTGTATTTTTATTTTTATTTCATACACATATGGAATTGGTACTAACTGTCATACGAAATAGGGCTTACGCGCAAATTCTTTTATGAACGAATTCTTTTTTTGCTATTCTAATGTTTTCGATTCTCTTGCAATAAACTAACTTGTGTTGTGTTGATCGTGCTATTAAATAATCATACAGTCTTCGTGAAAATGGTTTGTGCTAACTTTGACAAATAGCAAACTTTAAAATTAGTCCCGATGCACCAACCATTTTGGCGAAGACAGTATGAAATATGTTTATCGTTAAGAAACTATTTACATATAACACTGGAAGGAAATGCCTTATACATGTAGCTCGAAGATGAAAGTTTGTATAGGGCCGATACAGGTAAGTTTGTATAGGGCCGATACAGGTAAGCTTATATAGGGCCGATACAGGTAAGTTTATATAGGGCCGATACAGGTAAGCTTATATAGGGCCGATACAGGTAAGCTTATATAGGGCCGATACAGGTAAGCTTATATAGGGCCGATACAGGTAAGCTTATATAGGGCCGATACAGGTAAGCTTATATAGGGCCGATACAGGTAAGTTTATATAGGGCCGATACAGGTAAGCTTATATAGGGCCGATACAGGTAAGCTTGTATAGGGCCGATACAGGTAAGTTTGTATAGGGCCGATACAGGTAAGCTTGTATAGGGCCGATACAGGTAAGTTTATATAGGGCCGATACAGGTAAGCTTATATAGGGCCGATACAGGTAAGTTTGTATAGGGCCGATACAGGTAAGCTTCAATGATTATTCTCACTTCATCAACGAATGCGATGACGGATGTACGGTAAGGTCAAATAGATGAGGATTGTCTAACGACCGTGCGCCTAGATTGGAGCAATTCTTAGATGTTATCAGAGACGGGGCTGACTCAACCATTCCCCTTGTATACCTTTCAGTGTTATTCCGGCAGACAGTATTTGGACATCTTCTCCGATAATTCATCCAGCATCGACGTGAATCTGTTCAGAGACATTTGTCCGGCTATTCTTCAACAAGTTCTCAACAGTACATGTAAGGAGGAACACCCTGACGAGACCGTTGAAAGGACATCAACTACCGCTGAAGGTACGCCTCCTCATCACTACCGCGTATACACGCTGTCTGTTTTTGAAAGCACACTACAGTTCAGTAGAGTTTGTGACTATGAGTGATGGAAGTACGAAGTTACCATGGGTAGGCTTTGTCTAATGCAATGACTTATCAGGCGTCTCTGATATAACCCGTGCTGGCTGGTCACCATATCTTGATTATTCTAGTCTGCTTGATGGTGTATTGGCTATATGGTCCCGATGCACGATACTTAATTATTCTGAAGAGCCTGATGGTTCCAGAGTGTATGATTGTTCGTTTGATTTAGATTTGTTTGCTGTGGGTTGATCTCTAGTTTCAATAACAGTATCCAAAACTCTTATCGTCCACAGCATACGGGTATGGGACATTGTCGGTGTTTATTATCACTATGTGTTCCGTCCTCGGTGTATTCTACGTGAAGATTCCCGATGGCTCCGTTAAAGTTAACGTCCTCGTTACGATGATGTCACTAGCCATCGGTACACTGGCGGGAGACGCCATGCTTCATCTTATTCCTGAGGTATGTTATATTATTCTTCACAGTTACACGCCTATAACAGAACCATCAGCATTCATTTTAACAAATTATCGTAATTTTGCAAGAAATTTTCTGGATGTCGTTCACTAGTTGCTTTTGTGATCTTGACTTAGACATATTTTCACGTTTGCTTTTCTGTTCTAATATATTCATTGTAATAGTTGTAATACTTCCCACATCAATGGACTCGACGTGATGAACATCAAGCTCTCGGCCCGACAACTCCTTCAAGGGCTCAATATTTGGATCGTGGCGCCATATTTTGTTATGATCATTTCTAATGTCAAACTCAACAACTTGATCAGGTGATGTTCACCAAGTTGGTGTTATTTTCAATAACAGGCTGTCGGTCTTCATAATCATCTCCATGACGATGACGAGGAGGAGGAGGAGCTGAGTGTGAGTAACCTGGAGATCGAGGCGTTTGTCTGGCCCATGATGACTGCTCTCGGTAGTCTATACGCCTTCTTCCTACTCGAGCTTCTCATGACCAAGTATGTAGGGGGTCATGGACATAGTCACGGCGATCACGACCACAGCCGACAGGTGAGACACATTCTTAGATAGAGTAGAAATAGAAAGTCATTTTACCCAAATGAAATTCGTACCTACGTCCCCTGCATGCTATATTTAGCAGATCAATTATATTGGTCTCCTATATGTGTGTTTGACTGCTCGATCCTCCATCAATCCATTGATTTCCACCGTAATATAGGTTCCAGCCATGCTGTCATTGTCATGTTCAGGTAAATGCTCTCGAAATATCCAATACAAATTATCCACACGGTCCCAAGAATTGAGGGAAATATGTATCATCATGTTGTTTTGAGCGAGACCTTTATTCGTAGCGTTGCACTTTAATTCTTTAATTAACAAAGCAGGGAAGAGAATAAATATGAATACGATACTCTTTCCCTTGCTTGAATTCATCTTTTAAGACATCTTTTTATGTATTCATGTTTAAGATTTCACTGTATTTATGCAGTCATATGAATTGGAACACAAGGATGGATCAGAAGGACAGATCTCTAATGGCATCAACGGTGAAATCCCAGGGAAAAAAGATGTTGAAATCCAGCCAGAACCCAAGCGTAAAAACCGAGGTGAGCCACTATCTCATTGACCCAGAGATTCTGAACAAATAAATGGCACAGTTGATGCTATGATTGCTCGTAAATGACCCAAAATAATATAGTGGATGTATTGTTGTGTGCGGTCTGTTTTGCTAAAGCCTTGATTGATAATATTTGCCCAATAGGCCTTCGATTGTTTTCATTTGACTCAAATATTGTATACAATATGGTTCTCTATTGGTATTTGGCCCAGAAATCCTCATTTGCCTCTGGTTTCTCTTGTTTGACTCAACTACTGCCTGCTGTGTGTCCTGTGGTTGCCCTTATATGATCCGAAAATCCTATTCAATAAGGGTGTGTCACGGGTCCTTTGGCGGCCAGTATTCGAGGGAGCGATTTAGGGCTTTTCCGTTCGCCTTTGTTCCTGACTTTCTATACACATTGCTTTTATTTTTGCTCTCATTTAAATCAAAGCTTTAATGAATTAATAGGGTGGTGAGGCCTTCGGTTGTCCTTATTTGGACCGTATGCCCTCCACAAGGGGCAACAGGACATTGGCAGTATTTTGTGAAGTAAGAACACCCGCATCAACATTATTGATTAATCATGTGACAATCGCTTACCCAACCTATAATACAGTCTTCTTTAGTTGAAAACCGTATGCTCTTCTTATTTCAGCACTAGCAGTGATGGTCGTCCTTGGTGATGCCATTCATAACTTTGCGGATGGTCTGGCAGTTGGTGCAGCCTTTGCTATCTCGGTCACTGGTGGAATTTCCACATCATTGGCCATATTTACTCATGAGTTACCTCATGAATTAGGTAATTAGCGCTTATATACATTCCTTACTTACAAAAGATGGATTCATGAAAGGTTTTCTCGCACTTAATATAGAAACTTTTCCGTATGGGATAACTGGTGTTATATAGCGGTTGAATGTTTGTGAACGTCTGAAAAGAGGGCTTTTAGATCTGGTTTCAGTGAAAGGGGTTCTGTGACTCCATGATTGATTGCTGATCCACAAGAAATTCGTGTGTCCGTCCTGTTTGGTACGGATTTCTACCTTGCTGGATATGTGAACCGGAAGTCGACTGAATCAACTTTACAAAATATACGATCCTTTGTTTGTCTTTTTGCCATATAGGGGATTTTGCTGCGTTGATATCAAGTGGTCTATCTGTGCCGAAAGCATTATTGATGAATGTACTCTCGGGTATGACAGCATTCATTGGCCTATACGTGGGGGTAGCAGTGGTGAACCAGGTCTCCGGTACAGAATGGATATTCGCAGCAGCCGCAGGAATGTTCATTTACGTCGCCCTTGCAGACATGGTGAGTAAAAATCAACTAGATGGTTATAATAGTTGGTTCAGGTCCACCTCCCAGTCATCTTGGCCTGATACATCTCGGGAGGTCACATATGGACAATCAGAATCAGGATGTTCGAAGTAGCAGAATAATTGGGCATTAATGTGCATATATCATTGTATCCTGGGTAAAAAAAAGGACGGTTTATGAGTGTCCTCGGCATTTTCGCATGGACATGCCCACATAGAGTGCACAAGACCTTCTTATATCTTCCTGTCAGTATTGGCTTTGTCAGTATGTCGGCACCTCTTTCCACTTCCCTGATATGCGTTGTAATTTTACCTGTATATGGCGAGATTCTGCTGGTCTACGTTTTGTCCCCGAGGCCCGTCCACTGTACAGACCTTATGGTCTTCGATATATGTTGGCATTGTGGGAAGTTAATGCTGGGTCGACATCGACCCTTACAGACTAGTCTTTTGTGTTAAATGCCGTCATTTTTATCTGACGACGATACAGCTCACCAGTGTACGAGTTGTCACAGCGACACAGCTCATTAATTACCAATATTCGAGTTGTCAGAGCATTTCCATCATAGCTCTCTCGATTTGTACTAATACCGCTTATGCCGGTGCTAGGGGCCGTGTGGTAATGTCATCCAAGTTGCCACATGAACAGGTACAATAAAAGCGTACCTGAGATACAACACATATCACGAATCGTTAGATTCTTGGTATGTGATTTAGAATAGGTTAACCAGAAGACTATACTGTGAAGTCATGTGGCTCTGTCAGTATGTCGGCACCTCTTCCCACTTCCCTTATATGCGTTGTAATAGCGCTCCATTGGCAGCGGATGGGGACTTGAGCGTTCCATTGATCGCATATCTCAATGACCGGCTACTCTCACTTCCTCTCTGTCTCTCTCCACATGGTGCACTCGAATCATCGTCAATACCGAATTCGGTGACCAACGAAGAAGCGCGTGGAACATGCGCCAATGTAGAACAGTTGACATCTACTATTGAATCAGCATTATGTATTAGCAAAGTATCAACTGATAACCTCTAGTCAAGATACTCAATTGTCTGTTGCTCCAGAGTCTGGGACAAGATAATATCATTTCAGTTTTGTTTAATTACAGATTCCGGAAGTGATCCGACATTTCAAGACTTCAAAACATGGCGCAACTATGTTTGTTTGTATCAACATTGGCCTTCTTATTGGATATGGTTGTATGTTCGTGATTGCCCTCTTCGAAGAATTTATAAAAATCTGATAGAATTGACTGGTAGCAGGACAGATGCCAAAATACTTGTGTATATATATTGAGGCGGTGAATGTATAGGTTAAATGGACCAATGATAATTTATAACTGTGATACATATAGTCCATGAAGTAGCAAACTTCTTACATTATAGAGGAGAATCATGACATTGACTGGGCTCTTTATGTTGAAAATAATTGTTCCATAATGAAGGTGAAATTGTTGCCGATATTTGTGTACATAACGGATAATTCAGGTAGAAACAAGGGATTCAGAATTATCCATCATTGCTGCATGTCATCCAGGGTAAGCAGACATTTCGTGACCAGCTAAACTTGGATGAGCGATGTTTTCTTTGTGATAACTTACCATTATTCGTAATTGCCGTCATTGGAAAATGTAAGAGACTGATAGAATAGATTTAACCGTTTGTTTATTCATATCTGCTGGTTGTAAATATGGGTTCCGTTGAATTTATATGCAAGTCACACATACACCCTTGTCTGTAGCACAATAGGCCAAAGCAAAATATAGACGCAAATAATGTGTCTTTGCTATATTTCACAAATATTTAAGGAGAAACACACAGAACGGATGAAAACTTACGGGCAGATGTGTTTGACATGAAGATCGAACATATGGAGATGAAAACTCCACTCCATTAATGGGTAACGGCCTTCATAGATGGATCTGCTCATCGATGAGCGACCGCCCACCATTTTTGGTGAAATTTAATGAAAGTCTATCACAACTGACAAGATAATGAGTATAGAGCCAGTTAAGGAACATACGATGGCTTGTTTTATATGTACACGTTATTCAGTTTATACGTCATTTTATTTTTGCCATTTTATATTAATTAGGGTCTCATTTATATTAACCGCTGTTTATTCAAAGAAAATGATGGTTAATTAACAGATGTTATCCCTCACAATATCAACTTAGGAAAAACTCCTTTATGTGATATAATAAAACTGATTTTCCTTCCAATACCAAACCTTAAAAATCATATATTGTAAATTTACAAATTGAAATATGAGTTTTGAAAAAATCGCGATGGTCAGTTGATATAAATACGGATTTATGATTGACTATTATGCTCACTGGACAATTGTTTTATTGTTGAGGTATTTAAGACGAAGGATTTCTCTTGCAACAAAATTATGACAACTCGAACCAAATCCAATTTTGGTTGTCTCTTAAATTGGTAATTTGTGTGGAAACATAATAATGGTTTGATGTGTCATATGTTTGTTACAAGGTATAAAATACGAGAGTCTAATCCTCCCTACAAAGGCTCCAGCAATTCCAAAATATTTCATAGAGTAAATGTTGATCAATTCTCCATTTTTATTCAATTGACAATAGCATCTTTCAATGCTCATTTCATTGTATAAAGTTAAGAATATATGATTTACAAGTTTTGAATTGGAAGAAAAATCAGCTTTATTACCCCCGTACACAAATTAGTTTTTCCCATGTAAACATCACATATCCTTTATATATGATTTACTAAATAATGTAGGTATACGATATCGTATGATGCAACAACGGCGTTTACACCTTTTCTTTCACTAGTCAATTCACGTCGTTCTGTAGATCTCATGATTTTCCGCGTGAGACTAAATTATTTCAATGTCATTTAAACATTTAATCCGAACTCGGATATTTTTTCACAATTTGGTGCTAGGAATGTATAAATGTCAAAAAGTGCAAATTTGATAGATTTCAATAATGTTTCAAGCAACTTAGTCTTTGGACCCCAATCGTTATCTATCGATATCTCAATGCTGAACTGAATTTAATTTATAATGCATCTGACAGATATAAGAAGGATATGGTTACATACAGAATATAGGTACACATGGTTTGACAGTCCAAGTCAAATTTTAATCACTTGGTTAATATTGGCCAGCATTTGATTGGTCTATATCAATATTCTACCACATGTACTTTGATCGAATCACGTATACAAGTTTAAGTTTGTGCGATAGATTCTATATATGAGAGCAGAAATGTATCTCATATATATATATCAGATCGGGGAAATATAGCCATGAACCAGTATTATTCCATTTTTCGAATTCAATCTTTGTTTGTCTTGTCATACTCATAATTCATTTTGAGAAGAAAGCGACATACTAAGTAGCTAATTTTGATGTACAGGAGACATGATAAAGGTTGTCACTGTCGTGATGTCAGTACCGTAAATATTAGCATTTTCAGTGCTGTAAATATGCAAACCACAGCTGATCCCCCTATACTTGATGGAATCCCCACATTTTCATATCATTATTATAGTAGGTCATACATTTGTATAAAATGCTTCAAAAAGGAGAGAATGTTGGAGTTACTTAAATGTATGTAAGTTTACGAACGTTGTGATAGTAGGTGCTGGTATGTATAGATGCTAAACTGTGTCGCAAGTTAAGCAAGCAAGATATGCTTAGAAAACACCAGCAGATTTTCCTCTGCAATTATGACACGAGGGGTTAATTATGACACGAGGGGTTAAGTTTATCTCGCCAGAGATGCACATATACACAATTAACCCCTTAAGTCCCCAAAAATACTTCAGTTCAGAGGGCTATAATCTAAACAAAATCATCGGACTTAAAAATAATGCGACCATTAGGGGTGCCAGCAAACGTGCCGAATAACAATGCGTGGATATTTCACAGTGCTATTATTACTTTTGTTAACACTGTGTTATTACTTTTGATACAAATCATATCTCCATATCAGGTTTGAATACATGTAGTAGATTGTCGAGATATTGACATAATTCAAATATTGTTACCTGGGTACATGTATATTTATTTTTGCTGGGTACATGTATATATTTTTTTGGCTATATTGAGAATAAATAAACGAGAAAATTTCTTTATACTAGTGTTTGTAATTACTGTTAGTCTATTTTAATTAGGAGTTCGTCGAAGATCAACAATTAGCTCCGCATATTTTTTTTGTTAGCATTGTGCACAACAAACTAAAATGTTTCCCAAATACAGCAGAATGTATAGATGTAATAATTAGGAAAACTGATCTCTCGAAGGGTCTGTGCACCACGACCACCTACAGGTTATTGGACATGTAGGTGGTAGCCGCAGAACAGAAAAATCAGAACATGGCCTAGTTGGAGAACGTTTGAGAATATGATAAAATCGAAATGGTGAATGAAACTTCATTGGAAACAAAGTGCTTCCAACTAGAGAAAATTGTGTCTTGTGTAACACTATGAATAGATAAATGGGCTTGAAATAGCTGATAACAAGTGGTAGTACCTTCAGGAAGAATCATCCAGAGGAGTCCATAATGTATGAGACAACTTAAAACAAACAATGAAAGTACTCAAGAGTACTATTGTCTGGAACAGTAATGGATGTGCAATATCGATTCGTTGCTTCAGAATAGTGTACATCTATTTCGATTTTCGGGAGTTTCCGACTGCCCGCTAGTGGGCACTCGAGTCAGGGAAGACAAAATATGTACTCAATAACATGAAAAGAGATAGGGTGCAATAAGCGTTTTCGCGGTTACAAGAATCGGGAGTGATCTAGAGTTCGCTGTGTGAAATGAGTTACCTGTATCTCTTTATTCAGCATTACAAAGGCATGAGAACAAATACAGTTTGCCATACACTGTTTACCTCTGGACATCGCAGAGAATATTTGAGCTCCTTGATGAAAGCTGCCATGAACAATATTTGTGCTGCTAATTATATGGGCAGGAGGCCCAGGATTTGTTTCCACGTAATTTGCCATTGTTATGAGAGCCGGCAAATAATACATACATACAAACAATTGCATAATCCATAAACTGGCAAAATAAGAACAGTTAGACCTGGAAGCTTCATCCTCACTATAAAACATGTAGTTAACTGTGACCTTTGAAATCCAGTGATGTAAAAAAGCATACACAATCGGAAGCAGGAGTGCTGCTAGCTTTACCTGATTGCCTCGTAATCGTACTATGCAATGGATATCAATTTGTTGTATGTACTGGTCAATAGAAATCCTCATCGTTCTTAGAAATTTAAATCACACGTGCATTACAAGTTAAATTTAGAACTTTCGAGCGTGTTTTCAGCTCCAAATGTGCTCCACTCTAAAGTGTGCTCAACTCCATGCTCAACTCCAAGTGTACGCTCAACTCGATCGTACAAACCAGACCTATTAAATTCGGGCCAAATTCACAATCACGATTTAGCGAATTGGCACGGACAATTGACAAATAAGCCAAAATACTTTGAATCTAAGTTGGCCAACTTCGTGTTAGAAGAATTCAATTAATTGCCAAATTATGCGAAAAATATTTTCTCATTACCAGCACTAAAACGTAAATGTTGTTGTTGCTGAGAAAGGAATTCTGACGAAACGTTTTCCTTCAGCTCAAGTCCCAAACGAGTCCGATGATGGGCTGTAAACAACACAAACAATGATTCAGTTCAAGGACGTAAATACAGTATGGTCTGGTATTTAACAATGAATCAAACCAAGTTTTTCACCCACGTCGACGGTCGTCCAACTTCACACGTCTGCTTATCATCACGGGCAATGCTGACACTAAAATCCCGCCAGAAGGAAACCTCGAGGTGCGGTGGACACCCTTGTTACCATGTGCATACTTTACAAAATAAAATTTGACGCATTGCACTGACAGCACGGCACAATGTGTTGAATATGGGATCTGGAATGTCCGACTGGGAATGTCCGACTTCAAGAACCAAAAACATAGTCTACTAATTCACGAGCAGTGTGAATAAAACAAGGTAGAATATACGACTGGCGATACCGTTAAAATAAAGGCCTTCGCCTTATTCATCTAAATATACAAACGTTTTTGGTTGGTTTTATCCCTTCGGAGTTAAAAAATGTGAACTTGCGGATTTGTTTTCCTTTGATCGCATCACTCGTTGGCTCGCCTAATCACACTCATGAGGTGACCAGATGGTTCTGCGCAGTTATTGGGCCAGGGGTCAGCCGGATATAGTGCGTGTACCAGTGTTGGCAAGCAGTCAAATTTGCTGTACGACAACGGGTCTGGGAATAGGGCTTCGCCTTGTTCCAGACAAAAAAGATTACACAAATTGTCACCAGTCAGGGGTTGCTGCTATTGTTAATCCTATAAATGTATAATACTAAAAATAACCGCCATTTATCTCATTTTTTCTAATTGGTTTTAACAGAACCAGATTTTCGATAAACTGAAATCTTACCAGAAGGTAAAACAAATTGTTGAATTTATACTTTTTAAATATATTGATGTAATAGATTTTGTTTGTTTTGTTTTTTGTTTGATAAAGCAAATAATTTGCCTCGTTCTTGTAAACGATACAAATGTACAACTTATTTTTATTCTTAGTAAACATGTACACTCGTAATTTATACAACAGGATCCCCGAAAAAAACGGCTTGCGGATTTGAAGGAAACTACAGATAGCCCTACAGGCACATCTTATTTAGATCTCTACCTCTATAAAAATGAAGCGGGCATTCTCTCTCGTCGACTTTATGACAAAAGAGATGATTACAATTTCGACATCGTAAACTATCCCTTTCTGGATAGTAATATTCCAGTGGACCTGCATATGGCGTATACATATCTCGCTTAGTAGCATTTGCTAGATCCTGTGTTAAATGTGATGATTTTAATCAACGTCACAAAACATTGTTGCAGAAACTTATAAAACAGGGCTATTCCACCAAGCGCCTCCACTCAAAGTTTCTCAAATTTGGCGATACATATCGCATGCCGATAGCAAAATACGAACGTAGCGTGCAAGATCTATGGCGCTACGTTTCGTAACATGTGTCTAATTCCGCTTAACCCGGGGCTAGGGGCCGTATGAGCCCATGTACTTCAAGATCCTCATGGTATTCATATGAACAGTCACAATCAAAGCGTGGCTGAGGTACATCATTTTTAGATGACGACTCTATAACGAATATTATGGATTAAGAATACTGATCAGCGACACGGATTTGATATTTTGGAACATCATGATGTCTTGCCGGCATCATTGAAAATTGTTGACCGCTTCTCTCTTGCAGGAAACAAGCCTATGTTTATGTATACTTTTGTCTCTTTGAATTTGGTGCTAATACTGTTATATGGAAATGGAATAGGTCTTTGGATTATGGACGCGGATATTCTCTAATGGACGACGGCTGGATTATGAATGACGGACTAGACGCTTGTAATTGCAAATATATCAATGTCACCAATCCGGGGCTGCTTCCAAAGATAATCATATAAATGTATAATAGTATAAATTAACCGTCAGTTAACTCATCATTTCTAATTGGTTTTAACAGAACCAGACTTTCAGTATACCGAAATCTTACCAGAAGGAAAAAGAAGAATTTACACATTTAAATATACTGATGTAATAGTTTTTTTGGTGATAAAGCAAATAATTTGTCACGGTCTTGTCCGTTTGTTACAGTTAGTTCAAACACTTGCCTTTTGGGGGCAGGGTATTTTAGCTAGGAGTAGTCCATCGGAAATTATCATTTGCTTATCGGCACCCAGTTTAGTCGTGTACATGCGTACGGCTCTAATGCCAAGACACACTACTTGCACTATTTAGCGGGTTACACCCCCTCCTTTGTTTGCCTTCCACGGTGTCCAGATCATTTTCTGTCTGTTTCCAATTTTGCCCAACTCGAGCTTGAGACGGGTTCCATAACGTTTTATGCGAGTTGTATGCACCCTAGCTCATCGCGGATCTTGAAGGCCTTTCTTTCCATTTCCGATCGCATCATGTTGAGATTAGTGGGGAGGTCAGTCTTGATGGTAATTTTTGCACCTATCAAGTTATACCGGTTGATTCTCGGAGGGCATCGTCGTTGTTATACTACGACAATTAGGGGACGTGGGGATTCTGTGTCACCTGTCCATGAGGCATTTCTGGGGATTTGATGAGGAGATATGAATAACATATTATTGACCTCTCCCGGCTCATTTTTATTTTCTCAGCAAAGAGTGTTCTCAATTTTGCTCTGTATCTTCTACGAATACATTTGGTTCTTCGTTTTAGACGACTTGTTCTTGTCATTGGTAGGCCAAAAATCAAAAGACGTTTTTCTGCTTTTAATTCCTGTGGCGGTTATATGACCCTCAAGCCGGGCAATTTGCGCCCCGTAATTTCTCTTTGCAAGCAGATATTTGCTTGCCACTTATGTCGTCGAAACGCCCTCCCCCTGATAAGCGAGGATGTTCGAATGTTCTTCTATTTTAGTTTGCATTGTCCCATGTTTTTCGTCCATTTTATCAACTTTCGTTCCAATGTTTGTTAGAATGTTCTGTTGAAATTCATTTGACGTTGCCAATAACTCTCTCTTTCCAATCACATCTCCCCTTTTCCCCGCTTCGCCCTCCTTGTCTTTGTCGTCCGCCAATTGCCAGTGCTGGGCCTCGTTGTCTTTCTCGACGTCCTTTGTCAAACCTCTCGCACTTCTCAAAAGGTAGGTTGACAAATGTTTTTCAACCGTTTTTCTTCTCGTTTTAGACTTCTTCTTAGAAACATTCGCCCCAGATTACATTATACGCCTAAACCTCCGCTTTTGGCCGGTGCGTCACTGACACACTCCTGCTCAGCTCGTCATCTTGACCTGAAGTTCTGGCATGTATATTTGATATGTTTTACTTTGGTTGTTGGTGTGAAAATTCCATTTTCCGATGACGGCTGCATGTCAGATATGACGGTTGGAACAGACAAATAGGGAACAGCTCGTCCTGTCAGCGACGATGGAAACAGCAACCAATAAAGGGTTCCAACACGTGCAGACCTTCGATATGATGAGGATTTCTTCGAGAAAACCAACGAACATTCTCGATTGAAGGAAAAACGATTAATGGAGACGCTTTCTAAAAGCACGGCTGAGATAACAAGGCTACTTCCGAGAATCCACTGGGTCTGAATGTGAGGTGCCGAGAGAAGATTTCCTGTAGTCATATGGTTGCTCTCTAGTCGCCAGATGTCAACTTTTCCCACCTCTTACATATCGCTCCAATTTGTTACCTGTATATGGTAGGACTCTGCTCGTGGACTGCTAGTCCCCGAGGCCCGCCCTCTGCACATGTCATTCGACAAATATATGTAGGTTCGTAGTATGGGCTGGGAAATTTCAGCCGTACGACGTCGGGCATTACTGGTTAGTTTCTCTGGATATTCTTGCATTTACCAGGATTATTCCATGTTGAGGCGTCCTCGAAGCTCATCCATTAACATCAGATGAGTTATTTCCTTGAGCTGATCTGTCATCACATAATTCCGTTTAAGCCGGTGGCAGGGGCCGTGTGGATACTTCGCCACATGAACATCTGCAATGAAAGCGCGGCTGAGATACCGAGGCTACTTCCGAGAATCCACCGTATTCTCTTGTCTGAATTTGAGGTGCCGAGGGAAACTTTGCTGTAGAGTAATATGGTTGCTCTTTTTCGCCACCACTTGCATATTGTTCCTATTTAGGTGTAATTCTTACGACTACATGATGATTTAGATACCCTTTAGCCCAAATACTTAAATTTCAATATTTGCCCAGAGATGGATAAAGTCCCCACTTTTTCAAGCTAGAGCACTCAAATTTTCGAAAATGTATCACAATGCAATGGTTGGGTATCGCAGGAAGTTTAGTATAATTTGGCTCTGTATTATCATGATTATACACTACAGAAAACTTTTAAATTGAAAAAGTGGAAAAATTCGATTTTCAGCTGATATTTGGAAACGACCGCTTAGTGACGTCAACATTAAATCGCATATTTTGATGCCAAAATATCCAGTGATCGACGGTGTTTATATCGATGCCTCATAATAAATAACCGAGTACACAATAAGGAAATTATTTCTGTTTGCATAACCCTCAAATGATCTGTTGTAGAACCAGTTTTTCATCAGGGGTTCTTCTTTGGACCTCTACATATCAAGTCTAACCATGAGATTACACGGCAAACATGGATTGACAGAACGAATACGGATAAATCCTTAACCCAGGCACTTCAAACCTTTGCTCACAGGGAGGTGCAGACAAAATTCTGAAGTAATTCGAAGGAGTAATTCGATACAAAATCAGGTGGAATAGCTATACTTAATTGGCAATAGTAATATTTAAATATGAATATTATTTCGGGCCTTGTCTGCTGGAAGAATAACGAATTTACTTTTGAGTATGCAAGCAGTTCTTGCACCAAGGGTTCTCTCAATGTTTGTTTTGCTTGGAGAGGTTATTCCTGAGGATATTGCGAATGGTATCGACAATCAAGATTCAGCCAGTCAGAGATTACTGTATGCTCTAAAAATCTGTGATTCCACTGAGTAATTTGATATAATATAGAAGGAAAGTAACTCCGAATATACTTAGAAAAGACATCTTGTGATTCAATATTTCAACATATATTTATGCCATCGTCAGGAATATTTACAATGAGACAACTCCAGTATTTAACAAGGTATGTACAACAAATGTCCATACTCACATTTGTTGTACATACCTTGTTAAATACTACTTTATCTCGATTCGACCACTAAACAATGTACTGTACAAGTGCGTTAAGGATTGTCTTTTGGACGACCATGAGGTTGATATTCCTCGGTTCTCTATATTTTGGTCCTTCATCAGGAGCATTTAAAGGTCCATACTGCACACTGGGGTGAGAAATTTGATGTTTTCGCAAGGTTTGGGGTGAATGTTCCTTAACGGGCAGCGATGCGTTATATTGGTGGAGGGTATCTCTCTTGGGGTTAAGACGGGCATTCGGGTATTCACGGGGTCCAGCGAAAACCATTATACATATTTATAACTTATATGGATAACTTTGTCAGGATGACCGAGTGGTCTAATTTGACAGCCATAAGTGCTGGTCCACGCATGCAGCAGACTGCGATATTCAAGTTAACTTTTCTGTGCACGAGTGAACAGCAGTTTCGACAGAATGCAACAGGCACAAGGACAGAGTACAGAGTAGTTCCCCTTGTATCGTCCCCAACACGGTAATTCGATTTCAGTATAAAAATGGGAGGGGGCAATCAATGTCACACTCAAGCTTGTTTCACTCATATGACGACAGCCAGTTTGGTTGGTGGAGGAAGCTGAAAGCGATGTTAAACCTTAATTCTCTCTCCCTTTCACACATGGACCAGCTGGGCTGAAACCCGTACCGGTACGGAGGCTAAGAATATCCGGTGGCTAAGAGTGTCCGACCCCTATATCTTCTGACCCAGCTAGGTCACTTTTCTCCACATTGAGGACAAGTGTCCGTCCTTGGTTGCAATAGAAAAGGATATGAAAAGAGACACTAATCACTAGGAAATGTTGCGATATTGCGAATGGTATCGACAACCTCGTCTTTGGCATGATTCAGCCAGTCAGAGAGTACTGTATGCTCTACTTTATCTCGATCGGCCATTAAACAATGTACTGTACAAGTGCGCTAAGGATCATCTTTTGGTCGACCATGAGATTGATATTCCTTGGTTCTCTATATTTTGGTCCATTCATCAGGAGCATTTAAAGGACCATACTGCACACTGGGGTGAGAAATTTGATGTTTTCGCAAGGTTTGGGGTGAATGTTCCTTAACGGGCAGCGATGCGTTATATTGGTGGTGACTATCTCTCTTGGGGTTAAGACGGGTGTTATGGGTATTCACGAGGCCCAGCGACATGTTGCAAAACCATTATACATATATACCACTATATATGGATAATTTTGTCAGGATGACCGAGTGGCCTAATCTGACAGCCGTAAGTGCTGGACCACGCATGTAGCAGACTGTGATATTCAAGACCATTTTTATGTGCGCGAGTGAATAGCAGTTTCGGCAATATGCAACAGGCACAAGGACTGGGAAGAAATCCATACAGAGTAGTTCCCCTTGTATCGTCCCCAACACGGTAATTTGATTTCAGTATAAAAATGAGAAAGGGGCGAGGGGGGAGTTAATGTCACACTCAAAGCTTGTTTCACTCATATGGTGACAGCCAGTTTGGTTGGAAGAGGAAGCCGGAGTACCCGGTGAGAACCACCGCCCGTCGACAAGTAACCGCCAAACGTTCACACATGGAGTTGAAATATTGCTGAACGTGATGTTAAACTTTAATTCTCTCTCCTTCTCCCTTTGACACATGGACCAGCTGGGCTGGAACCCGTGCCGGTGTGGAGGCTAAGAATGTCCGGTGGCTAAGAGTGTCCGGCCCCTATCTTCTAGCCCAGCTAGGTCACTTTTCGCCACATTGGGAACAAGTGTCCGTCCTTGGTTGCAATAGAAAAGGATATGAAAAGGGACACTAATCACCAGAAATTTTTTATCTATCACTTTGTTTCAGTGGTGTGAGGGTAGCGGTTACCAGCGAAGTGCCGTAGACACCACATATAATTACACAGTTCTGTTAAATTCAGTGACACATGCGTAAGGATATACATAATAAAAGTATCTGGTTTTAAATCAGTTTATTTAACAGACAAAATAATACACAGTGTACATAATCTTATATAAACAACTTTACTTTTTTTACTCAGGGAAATACTTCTTCAGATTTTATAAACAGAACTCGTATCCTCCATAGAAGGAAACTATTTCCATGTGAAATCGATACTGCGAAAAGCTTGAGTCTGGAAAAAATTGTGAGTTATACGTCAAAATATGCATAGAACAGAATTTATTGTGCATGGCACAAACATACCTTCATTAGACCTCATTAAAAAAATTAGTCCATCGTGAAAAGTGTATATATATGCACATACGCCCATATTTACACACATTGAAAAAGACAACAGACACAATTTACGTACATTAAGAAAACAAATAATGATAAAATCAAATTATAAACATATGAAAGGCAATATAATCGGTCATTCGTAACATTTGTGCCTTGAAAAGCTTATAATATATCTATAGATAAATGTGCTTGTTACTATAAATAAATGATGCGCATGAAAAATAAATATGGTTTAAAATTGTTTTCTAAAAATGATAATCTTTTCAAAATCGATATTATCCACCAAATATTCGACTTTCAAACTCCTTTCAAAAAAGTTATGACTTCACAAGTTAGAAAAGTTTCCCAGTCCTTCTCTGCATTTCTTTAATCAAAGTATATTTTAATGAACAAAGTAAATCCTGCCATTTTCCCGTTTTTCTTGGATGAAAAAACACTTGTGAAGTTACTTTACTTTTCTACCTTTTTCACAAAAGAGTTCCAATCAACTAAGGGACATTCTTGTACCCCACTAACAAGATTTTGAAACTCTTTCTCTTCATTTTGAGCATTTAATAGGCTATCTATTGACCAAATCTGTATAAATATATTTGTGAACAGCTTATTTCTTTACCAACTTCAACAAAAATATTGTTTTATCATAAAGTATTTTTATACTTTGTCACTTGTGAATAAATGCTTTTTTTTATAGCAAAGCTGGATGCATGCTACTAAATTTTCCATTTTCTATTTAATATAGAAATGCAACTCTGGAGCTATGCTCCACAAACATTTATGCGAACAGTATACGAATACAGAATACAGTGACTAACACAGAGAGAATACATGTATAACTGGACTTGTGAAGCGTTTTCGGAAATAGGAGAGGGGAAGGCGGGGCAGAGCGGGGAGGGGCATTGAAGGGAAGAAACTTTCTCCGGTTGGAGGTGGAATCCTTCTCGTCCCACGATCAACTCCCTGATTTCAGTATAATTCATAACTGTCACCGACAATATTCAATATTCTCATGTAATTTCTTATAAAGGCAGGGGACTCTGTGTATACGTTATATCACCCCAATATTTCTACATTAATATCCCAGCAAACCACACACCCCTACCGAATGCTTTAACTGAATTACCACCCTCTACCGCAACACCCACCTCCGCACGTCCATCTCTAGCCTGGCTGGACTCGAGACTCTAGGCCATCTCTAACATCACAGTCTAACATGAGGCACCAGAGGTGCTACAACTCCTCAGCCCCTTAACAGTCTAGACCAAGATGTTTTTATGAGTGTAGAAGTTTGGATAATTAGCAGTGAGATGTGGCATGCGAAATGCAAACCCAAGCCACAACTCGGACAGATGAACGGATGGATACACTGACACACGGACGGACAGACAATCGGAATCGAGTATAACCCCAACTATGTACAGGGGTATAAAAAGTGACAAGGGCTTAGGTATCCACATATCTGCAGGAAAAAAAACATGTAAAGTTGTGATCTTATTGCCCTGGCGTCCGTGTAAATTGGTCGGCCGCCTAGGCCCCAGAAGCTCTGGGGTTCTAGATGACTGGAAATGCATTTGAACCCATTTCTGGCAGTTAAATTTCTAAAATATTATTCACAATTCAACCCCTGTTTTATATATTTTTAAGAAAAAATACATAATATTACACATGGCCCATGTGATGAAAGAAATATCTACCGGCTCGAGTTTACTGAGCTGTCTCACGATGGGATGGGATGGGATTTTCGGCTAAATATCGGAGCCAGTTCATCTCAGAGAAGTGAAATTCCCCAAAGTATCTGTATGTAATTTGTGCATTTTTATTCTGAAATTTGAAGGAAATCTATTCAGAATCAAAACAAATCTCCAATACCAAACATGTTATTTTCATAGTGCCTATAGTGACAATGTTACAAAATTGCAAGCCCAACGTCATTGTGCTTGAGGGGGGGGGGGACAACGACGACGATGTCTGCATTGATTTATTGGGTTGGCCATACCTTTCGCTGTATATT
Organism: Hanleya hanleyi; assembly: GCA_036873755.1. NCBI lineage: Eukaryota > Metazoa > Mollusca > Polyplacophora > Lepidopleurida > Hanleyidae > Hanleya > Hanleya hanleyi. Next base: position 33,432 of record JAVTVY010045777.1, on the reverse strand, counting down.
TTAGAGGACTTGTTATGCGAGACATCGCTTGTAGCTGGCCGACGACCACAGTTCATTTTACAACTGAAAACTCAACTCCGCCATTGATGAGTTGGCAGCACGCACGAACACATGGGCACTCCTTTCGATTTTGACAGATCTCACAGGTTCCTACAATCCTGTGACAAGACAAAGTACAAGTTGCTCTTTTCCGATAAAATAGGCGTTTATTATCGTTCAAATCTATTCTGAGAACTTTTAGATGAACTAACAAGCCGATTTTCACAGTTTTAATGTCGGACTAATTTTTTCTCAATAGCGTAGGGATACGACAATTATGGCAATCTCATATCAGTGGCCTCAAGTTCCCGGGTAATTTACTGTTTATCTGACATGTTGCAGAGATTCATAGAAGTCATTTCGTTTAAGACCATTCATGGTCAAATTGAGTTTTTTTTTCTGGCAAATTTAGTTTTTAGCATGCTTTTGGCAGTGCAAATTGAGTTTAAACAATTTTTTGGGACCGTTTGCTGTATAATACATACACGTATGACTGGTACTGTGATACAAGCTGAGTAGCTCGCAGGTCCCCCGCCAAAAAGCTTGTCTGGAAATGGACTTCTCACACTGTCACACACGGGATATAATCACCATATATATTTTGTGTGATGGTAAATTGTTGCTAGGAGTGTGGTGTTGTTGATGTGAAGGAGACATAATTGTGAAGGACAATGTTGCAAATTGTCTATCCGGTGGCATAGTTGTGCCGAAAAATGAGTGACTTTCTTCTGAGATCCCAGCCATCTGCTAAGTTTGAAGTTAATCGGTTGAATTGTTCTTGAGATATCTCGTTCGCAAGATGGTTGGGATGGAAGGACGGTATGAGGTAAAGTCACCCTCCATATTTGAAGTTGATCGGCTGAATTGTTCTCGAGATATCGCGTTCACAACATAGTTGGGATGGATGGAATCTAAGATGGCTGATAGTGGCCACCTTGGATAACACAGTTTGGTGAAAAACAATTCCAGCCATCTTCCCACTGATGTCAAGTCACCCCCTAAGTTTGAAGTCAATCAGTTGAACTGTTCTCGAGATATCGCATTCACAACATGGTTGGGACGAACGGACGGATGGATAGACAGAAAATGTCACACCATCGTGTTCATAATTAACATTTTGGAGATGCATGGCAGCCATCTTGGTTAACACAGTTTGGTGAAAAACAATTCCAGTCATCTTTTTATTGATGTGAAGTCACTCCCCAGATTTGAAGTCGATCGGTTGAATTGTTCTCTAGATATCGTGTTCATAGCATTTTGGAGATGGATGGAATCTAAGATGGCTGACGGGGGCCCATCTTGGTTAACGCAGTTTGGTGAAAAACAATCCCAGCCATCTTCTCACTGATGTTAAGTCATCCCCCAAGTTTGAAGTCAATCGGTTGAACTGTTCGACATTTCGCTTTCACAACATTTTTGGGATGGTTGGAATCTAAGATGGCCGACGGTGGCCATCTTCGATAACGCAGTTTGGTGAAAAACAATTCCAGCCATCTTCTCACTGATGTCAAGTCACCCCCCCAAGTTTGAAGTTGATGAGTTTAATTGTTCTCGAAATATCGCGTTCACAACATGGTTCGAACGGACGGACGAACAGACAGACGGGTAGCATTTCCAAGTCCCCCTCCCACTTGCGTATCGGGGGACAACTAAAGAATATTTAATTCTTTTATATTGCTTTAGAATTAAATTATTTGATTTCATCACCTGTGCCCTATTGGCTTTTCACATGAAATTCAACCAGACAATATTTTAATTTCCACTTCAAGCAGATATCCAGTATTCTTTGAACTCTCATTGAACTTAAAAATGGAGCGAGAGACAAGAGTGCAATCGGAAAATCTCCTGTTGATAAAACACCTCAAGGGAATTTAACTCGACAAAATAAAATGGAAAGCAATAAAATAGCTTTTGTTCAACTAGATCAGCCTATACTTTAGCTGTCCGAATTGTGCAGCTTTTCCTTAACCTGCTAAAAGAATGACACCATGTAGACTACAGAGGCAGGACAAAAATGAAGTTCAGTAAAGGAATCAACCACATTAAAAAAAAGATCATTTTCAGATCGTCAAATGACAGTGTCGACTATCCGTGTGTCGTTTTGTTGTTGTTCGTGTTGATCACTTTCATTTTCAAAACTATTTTCAAAATAATTCAGTTGATTCATTAACTTTCAGTTGTTAATTTTTAAGAGTAGTCGTTTCAAGTAGACAGTTGTTGGTATTGGAATCAAAGTCCCCGGCAAAAAATGACAAAAACATCGGAAGAAATATTTACCCCTGGTATTGTAAGTGTACTTTCTTTGAAAAAAAAAAAAGTTTTCCTCCCCTTAAATTAATTTGTTTCTGGAATAAATACATACACTATAGATAAACGTTTGTTCTTCGCATTGTGTAAGAGAATAAATCAATAAATGAGTCATCCAATCAATAAATAAATGTGATAGCATACAAACATGATTTAGAAATTATATGCAAACTTAACATAGGAATTGGTGGATTTTATTTGACAGGGGGCATAACTCTGCAAAATACAATCTGAAACGACTCATTTTCGATAGGCATCTAGTTCAGGTCAAGAGAAACAACTGTATCACGTTAGGATGTTGTATATGGAACGGTTCTGAAATTATCACAATAACATATCATAAATGGATTTATATTTGTAAAAAGGGGCATAACTCTGCAAAATATTGTCCGAGATGACTCATTTACTTCTGATTTACGTGAAGATAAATAGATGTAACAAGTTTGGTTGCCATGCATTAAATGGTTCTGTAGATATCGCGGTAACGGACGGACGGACGGACGTACGGACAGCCGTACATGATGACGACAATACCCCTAGGCCAAAGTTGGCCGAGGGGTACAAACCAGAACTGTCTATTGATACATCAATGATGTATACCAAATTTTACATCGAGCACTTGAACAGTATCAGAGATATAGATCATCATTGATTTCGCATAAATTAAAGATGGCCGCCCATCCTTCCTGCCACTCAGAGGAACTGATGTGGTTATACATTGCAGGTCTCTTGATCGATGCTACATACCAAGTTTCGTATAGAACACTTGAATGGTATCAGAGATATATATCATTAAAGATTTTGCATCAATTAAAGATGGCCGCCAATGTTTCCACCGAATCAGGGTAACTGGTTTGGTCATTCCTTTGAAGTTTCTTGATGCATCGATGATCTATACCAAGTTTCACACTGAACAGAGAAATTGTACATAAGATACACAAGATTAATGATTTCGCATAAATTAAATATGGCCGCCAAAGTTTCCAACCAATCAGGTCCAGATTCAATAGGGTTCTGGCTCATGAGCATATGGATGTGCAGTGCAAGTTTGGTGTGCCTAGGGTAAGTTGTTCTAAAGATATCTTGGTAACGAGAAAGCTGTGATGGTTTCGCATAAATTAAAGATGGCCGCCAAAGTTTCCAACCAATCAGGCCCAGATTCAATAGGGTTCTGGGTCAAGAGCATACGGATGTGCACTGCAAGTTTGGTGTGCCTAGGGTGAGTCGTTCTAAAGATATCTTGGTAACGAGAAAGGTGTGACAGACAGACGGACGGACGTACATGACGACAATACCCTTCGGCCAAATTTTTACGGAGGGGTAAAAAAAACATGCACAGTTGTGATCTTATTGCCCTGGCCTGAAACTAAGTGTCGGATGGGTGTTTTGTCCTCTGTTTATCTGTTGCCCCATATCCTGTCAAGCAGTTGATGTTAACGTGAAACAAACAATTATTTTCAAAAAATATTCACAATATTATTCACAATTCAATCCCTGTTTTATATATTTAAAAAAAAAATATAATTTTTTTAAATGTTACACATGAAAGAAATAACTACAACCGGCTAGAGTTACTGAGCTGTATCAGGATGGGATGGGATTTTCGGCTAAATATCGGAGCCAGTTCATCTCAGAGAAGTGAAATTCCCCACAGTATCTCTATGTAATTTGTGCATTTTTATTCTGAAATTCGAAGGAAATCTATTCAGAATCAAAACAAACCTTCGATACCTCACATGTTATTTTCATAGTGCCTAGTCACAATGTTGCAATGTTAAGCCCAACTTCATTGTACTTTGAAAAAAAAAAAACCTACGTGAGGTATTGGAGATTTTCTTTGATCCTGAACACATTTCCTTCAAATTTCACAATAAAAATGCACAAATTACATACAGATACTGTGGAGAATTTCACTTCTCTATGAAAAACTGGCTCCGATAGCCGAAAATCACATCCCATCATTATGTGAGATAGAAACTCTCCTGACGAATATGTCCGTTGGTAATGCATTAGCTTCAGTGCAACAACAACAACAACAACAGCAGCAACGATGATGATGTTTGCGTTAATTTATTGGGTTGGCCATACCTTTCGCTATCTTCCATGAAGTATATTTTAGAGGACTTGTTATGCGAGACATAGCTAAATAATATATAGCCCTCAAGAGTATGAGGGCTATACGTCGGCCCCAGTCACCTCCAGCGAGGGTTTTAGATAATTTTATTACGAATCACCCACCTCTGAACCTGCCGTACATCTAATCTCTATCCCCTCCTGCGCACTATTTCAAAATCTTGCACACTATTGTGAAATAGTAACGAATATATCGCCGTCTGAATTACCCAGACGACTTCCACTTTAAACGCGCCATGTTAACCGTATAGAGTGACGTCACCAACATGTCGCGCAGAGAGCTAGAAGTTTCCGACTGGAAAATTCAGACGGCGATATATTCGTTACTATTTCACAATAGTGTGCAAGATTTTGAAATAGTGCACAGGAGGGGATAGAGTTTAGATGTACGGCAGGTTCAGAGGTGGGTGATTCGTAATAAAATTATGTAAAACCCTCGCTGGAGGTGACTGGGGCCGACGTATAGCCCTCATACTCTTGAGGCCTATATATTATTTAGCTATGCGAGACACCGCTTGTACTGGCCGACGACCACAGTTCATTTTACAACTGAAAACTCTACTCCCATCATCGGATGTGTTGGCAGGAAGCACAAACACATGGGCACTACTTTCGTTTTTGACTACTTTCGTTTTTGACAGAATCTCACGGGTTCCTAAAATTCTGTTACAAGACAAAGTAAAAGTTGCCCTTTTCCGATAAAACAGGCGTTTATTATCGTTCAAATCCATTCTGAGAACTTTTAGGCGAAATAACAATTCGATTTTCACAGTTTTAATGTCAGACTATTTTTTTATCAACAGCGTAGGGATACGACAATTAGTCTGCCAATACCGTACTACTGAATATGCAGAGGAATAGACTTCTAGACCAAACCAATGGCCAGTCATTCACTACACTGAACCAATGGCTGAAATACAACTTTACTATGGAGCTCTTTGATAGGCTACATGCAAATAAGTGTATGTAAATCAGTATAAAAGTAGGGCTAATGTATGCATACTTCCAGATCCCTTTTTAGAAGACTGGAAAATGGTAGAAAAATAAAAAAAATTGTAAAAAAATAAATAATGACCGGTTTGACCTGAAAGTCTCAAAGGCACAAGTAAAAAATAGAAGGATCATAACCTGTAAGTTTCAAGAACTTCCTCAAAATAGTTTTCGAGATACGGCTCGGACAGACGGACAGACACACTGCTGGAGCCACAACAATAATAGCCCGTAGGGGCTGAGGAGTAATTATACCGGAACTCGGAAAAAACTCTACGCTGCACAACTACGAGGCACTGGCCACATTCCATGCGAGTTTCAATCCTGTCCATCAAATATTAACCGAGATATTGCGCAGACAAGAAATTCAGACAGACAGACAGACGGACGGACAAAGCGATCGCTATATGCCCCCCCCCTCTAGTTAGAGGGGGAGGGGGCATAATTATATTGTAAGATCAAAATAATACTAACCAGTTTGTGCCATAATAAGTGTAAACAGATATGAAGTGTTACTGTGATGAACTGAAGATTAAAGACTTACTAATAATATATTGTAATGACCAATAGTGATCAAGTCCCTTGGTGTAAGTTTATATTCGGGGGAAGAAATCTTTGCAGAATTACAAACATTAGCTTGTATTCAGCTGAAAGTTAACACTGAAACTCATTTGGGAGACTTGAACAGTCAAATAATGCCATCCATCCAGCAGTATATGAATCAGCGGAAGAGACTCGGTGGCCATCTTGGATTACACAGGTACATGTAACTGAAAAGCAATCCCAACCATCCTCTCACCGATTCTAAGCAACTCTCCAAGTTTGAAGTCGATCACATCATTCTCGAGCTATTGTCCGGACAAGATCCAAGCACATAAAATTCAAGATGGCTGACAGTATCAATCGAGTTATTGCTTGAACAAGATCCACTGCTGAAAATCCAAGGCGACTGGCAGCCATCTTAAATTAAACAGGTAACTGAAAAGCAATCCCAACTGTCCTCTCACCACGATGTCAAGACACACTCCAAGTTCTGACATGACAAGATCTAACAGCTGAAAATCCAACATGGCTGACGGCCATCTTTGATTACACAGGTAACTGAAAAGTATTCCAACTGTCGTTTTACTGATGTCAAGGCACTCTCCATGTTTGAATCGGTTCAGTAGTTCTCGAGTTATTGGACTGTGGAACGCGGTTCATTTTTTACGCATGCCCAGTCTGATTGTGACTTGCTGCAGCCGGCATCGGAGCGGTCGATAGTTCACGCTGGCCCAGTCCTCTTGGACCGTTCCAAAGCTTTCTTTCGACCGCGGACTGAATAAAGTTGACCAATTTGGACCGGTCTAATTCATCTGCAGTTCTCCTTCCACAGTGCGCTTCAAATGTCCATCCATTTTCGCTATTCTTGTATCAGTTTGAACTGTTGGAGTGTATTTGATATTATAGGGTGGGAAAAATGTTTATATTACGGAGGGGAAAATGTTGTGTGGGGATAATGTCATTGGAGAAGATATCGGGAGGGAATAATATGTCATGGATTCACGTGAAATATCGGTGTGCGCAAATATCTTCATTGTGACCAACAATCCAATTACGATTATACTTGACATAACGTTACCGTTTCGATGAAAATTTTGAATTTGGTTGAAATATTTTTAGCCATTTTTTTATTTTTCCTTTTCTTCATATTATTATGAGAAACGGAATATACTTTGATGAAAATCATGCAGTCCAGCTTCTGTGATTGACATGTAACATTTTGTTAGATGCTGTCTTTCCTCAATAAGACAAGTTCTCTCTGCCATCTGCAGATCCATGCAACTGCTAACAATGCAAGATGGCACAGGTAACTGAAAAGCAATTGCAACCGGCGATCCTCTCATGAATGTCAAGACATTCTTCAAGTTTAAAGTTGATCGGTCCAAATAGTTCTCAAGTTATTGGATGGACAAGAAATGTGTGAAGATCCAACTTCTGAAAATCCAAGATGGTTGATGGCGGCCATCTTGCATTACACATGTAACTGAAAAGAAATCCCAACCATCCTAGCTCTCACCAATGTCAAGGCCCTCTCCAAGTTTGAATTTGATCGGTTCAATAGTTCTCGAGTCATTGGTCAGACAATTAAGAAATGTGTACGTAACGTACAGACGGAATCACGGAATAACGGACACCCGGTGTTTCTAAGCACCCCTCCCCTCCCCAAACTTATGTGGTGTGTGACAATAAACAATGATCAGAAAAAGATAGGCATGTTAACTGCATTATTCAGAGAAATAAAATCAGTAAATAAGTCATTAAATAGTTTGTGTTCTTGTCCATGAAATGATTAGGACTTGTTTTGATATATAAATCAAATGCTTCGCTGAGGCAAAAGAAGTCTTTGGTTTCTGGTCAAAGACCCTAACAAAAAGGTGTTGTGGTCATGGGACATTTTTTAATTTTGTCTTTTCATTCATTCTTGAAGAGCATGAATTTAGGACGTTATTATATATGAAGTCATGCCTCGAACCAGAAACATTCATTTTCCAGTGATATTTCTGCGGCTACATGCAACAGCCTTTGGAAAACAAAGATTCAAGGTTGCAATGGTGGCTATTATGAAATCAAGGCAAATTTTTCAAAAAAAACCTTTTGATGTACAGGATGAAGAAGGACATATGGTAGATTTTACGTGCTGGCCAGATGTGAAAGACTTAATTGCTTTGCCTTATAATATCATCTCATGGGCTGAGTAATTAACTTTCGCGATATAAATTTTGAACTCACTGATGTCAAATGGAGGGCATAAAAAAGCTCTTCAGGACAGAAGCCCAAAGGGAGATTAGCCCTTCAAGACAGAATCCCACAGGCTTATTTGGATTCTGGACAATTGCCCTTCAGCATATAAATTTAATGGTATATGCCCCCCCCCCCCAAAAAAAAAACTGGGAAAAAAGAGAAGATTTTTGCCAGAAATTATTTTTATTAATATAGAACATTGTATATTTATCAAAGATGATGCATGTTAAAGTATGTTTTGTACAATAACTATGATATACAGCAACTATATATAGGTCATGTCCTTTAGCTAGATAAAAAACGGACAGATTTAAAGCATCCTCAATAATTTATAGAAACACTGTTCATATGACAATATGTATTAAAGTTTTATAGCACGATCATAGCACAATTGGTGGACAGGGCCATCCTTAAAAATATGTTTGTTGGCTGTAACCCGACCCTACCTAAGGAAGTTGGGTCGGTAGGTAGGTAATTTTTTTTTTTTTTTAGATCAGGTTTTCCTTTTGGGGAGGCTGGAAGAGGTTAGTGTGATTTAGTTCAGATACTAAGCAGGTCATTTGAAATATTCTTTTTGTCTGGCAGCAAAATTATTTCAGTATAGAAAACTAGTTATCTTCAAGGTATAAAGCAAGATATTCTTAAATTCAGGCTTGTGTACCTGTTTTATTTCTTAGAAGACATCGACATCCTTGAACACATTCTTGACAATGACTAGTGACTAGCTGGTAAAAAAAAAATAAAAATATACCACTACCAGACAAACTTTTGCCAAAATTGTGACAGGAAAGAAAAAAATCCTCTCAGTGTTATACAGAAGGTTGTTCATTATACCATTTGGAGTTGAGAAAATTACCTCAAATTAATCATTAACATCATTACTGCCCTTCCTCGTCGCAAATTTATGGTGTGCTTTTATTGAATACTTAGGTACTTCCTTTATTCAGATTAGAAATACATCGTAATTTAATTTACTGACAACAATGAGGCAAATACTAAGTTTCTAACCTGTGTCTTTTCGTGGAATTTAGTCCGAGGTGGAATTCTGACAAGCGTATTTGATGCCGACATCGGAACGTCAAAATTAAGCTGACGGCACCATCTAATTTGTCAAGACCGCTGAAGCCACCGACACTATATCCATGGCTTTATCGACATAGAGGGTTATAAAGTTTCCGTTAAACAACAAAGCAGTATAGATTTTCTGCATTTAGGCACACTGAAGTCTTCTCGGATAAAAGTAGAAATCCAAACATCGTTGTTGTTGTAACATCGTCAGTCTCAGAATCTGTCGGTGTACGGACCCACGTGGTGCATGGTGACAGTCCTAAACATGTCTAAGTTCCAAGTCGATTCGCGACAGAGCTCTTTATGGCAGGTTTTAATAACCAACCGTTTTGAAATATTTTTCCCATCCTGTGTTGCTGTTGCCTCTCGATGTGTTTATTGTCCTCTCGTCCAAACCCAAACACAAAACAGAAGGGGGAACTTCCCGCCATATACACGTGGTCGACGAAAACTGCATTCCCCTACGGACTGGGCCATGGAGGATATGCCTTCAAAACGTGCGACATAAGCTCACATCGAGACTACTGGAGAGTGAAATCCTGCTTGCTTTTGCTTGGCGAACGTTTTACATATGTTTACACGAGCGAGGAGATAGGGGAGATAATTTTGACATTGCAAAATAAAATAAAAAGATGACCGGTCGGAAAATCGGCGAAAAAAGTTTCCAGTCGGCGGATTTTTGGACAGTCGGTCGGGTTACGCGCAACAAACTTATTTTTAAGGATGGCCCAGTCTATACATTTTACATGAGAAATAGTACAGAAAACGTTGACTTTTATGCACAATTGGATGAAGCCTGCCATCCTGTCCCCTGATACAAATTTCTAAGTGCAATGTTACAGGCACTGATTTCTACACACCATGCAGTCACAGTTTTGCTATTTTTTTTATGGACAGCTATGTGTGTAAGGGAACAACGGAAACAATGATGTGATCCATTATGCAAACAGTTCTCTTTAGATGCTCTCTATAAACTAAAAGACTGATACAGATACAGGTATTCAAACTTGTATATAAACATTTTTAAATTTTAAATTTCTATTTTTCGTTAAAGGGGAATGTTATCGCCGGACCTATGTAAACGTTAATATATACCTTGATACTATAAGAAATCGACTATATAGGTTTCCCCCCGATCTCCGAACTTCAAAACGGTAAATTTGGCGATTTAAACGCGTTCCTACCACGAGCCTGTCAAAGCGGTGACCTTTGACCCATGACGTCACAGAGTGAACCAGTCCGCCATAGCATTAGCATTAGCATACGTAAACAAATCAAATCTGCCCCAATATTTTTCGATTTTTCGACTGTATTCTCGTACTCTGGAGGCATCATACCTCGTCGGTGTGTTGTTGGAGGGTGTAGCAACACGAATGGAGATGGATTCAAGTTGCACTCGTGGCCAAACGGGGAAAAAATCGGGGAGAAAATCGACGAAATTTGTGCAAAACACGTGGGGAAAGCCAACGAAATGGTCTCGCATTTATTTCGCTCACTAGACTGACGACAGCTATGCAACAACAGAGATGGCAAGAATGTGTGGATATCCCCCTATACTGAAAGAAGCTATTTCCAAGATCAAGACAAATAAATCTTTATCAGCAAGAGAAAATAGACAACCCCTCAGTCTGCCGGAGTGCGTGAGTTATACAGGGACGACCGACCTCGTGGACTCGGCAAGCGACAAACCGTTCCCGCAGACAAGCACTGTAAATCTCCCTGGATGTTTGGGCCTCTACCGAAGATTTAATCTTCCACTCTTGAAATTTTGCATCAGTCCCACGGAGTGATCGAACAGCCAATCCTGAATCCTACATCATATGCCCCGTCTTACAGCTATTAACTGAACTGTAATAATCAATGTACTTTTAATCAACTTATTCCCGTATATAGGAAATTCACTTCTGGCACCAGCTTATCCTGATTATTTGGTGTCTTTTTGTATCTCCATGTGAGCACATACATTTTATTTTTTTTGATACAATAAATTGAAATTGATCACCCAGAAGAGTAACTGAAACTAACAGAAAGGTGTGAAGCAAACAATTTTTTATGTGAGGGTGTCCAAGAGGGAGAGTGAGAGAATTAAGGTTTAACGTCGCGCGTTCAGCAACAGGGTGTCCAAAAGAAATAAACTGGGCTTCTCCACAGGTGAGTTAGTTATTGTTTCAACATCAAATAGCTTCCTTTGTTTTCATTTGAGAGAACTTATCCACAGGTATGGATTAGGTCTCGTTTTAACATCAAATCGCTAACAATAATTGACAAACACATAATAAAATTAAGCACGTAAGCAATGTAAATAAGCCGGCCTGCCACGGTATAACAATGTCCGTCCCGTAAGAATTGAAAAATAATGAACCATACAATGTTAATAAACACACACATATAAAAATAAAGGCGTAAATAACTACATAGTATGCTCTTACAATAACAAATTATCTGTAGATTTTAAATGAATATATATATTATAGTGACATCCACAATAAGCCAAGTCGGCCTAGTTTCCTTTTTGCTATATCATTTAGAAGTTTTTTTAGCACGGAATAGTAAATTTACGATCCTACAGGTGCATTATAATAACTGATTTATGCCTAAAAAAATGCCAGATAAAAGCAGAAATGTATAAATATTATTGTAAGATCCACAGATAGTTGTAATTTCGTGTATAAAGCATGTAATTAGTGTATTTAAACCAGCCTGCCACAGCCTGACACGGCCTGCCACAGGCTTGAAACAGGCCTGACATCAGGACGACCCAGTTTGACCCCAGATTCGCTTGTACATATGGCTCAAATCTATATGACTCGATAGATTCTCCTCTCCTTTAGTTCATGATCGCTTACTGCCTCTACATTCTATTCAGTTCCAAGACCTGTATAATCTCCAACGTCAGTCTTCAACGTGGTTAACGCTGAAATCGGAATCTGTGTCAGAGAGCTTAATTGTACCGCTGTCTGTGTTATCCGCCATGTTTGACTCTGGCCGCTTCACTGTGTGACGTCACAGGGTAATCGCCGGGCGGATTTACTGGGGGTAAAAATCAGGCACTTTGGAGCCGTATTTCAGGATATTGCATCATCGCTAAAAATTTGAAAATAATTCTAAATAATAAAGCAGGCCACAGGGAACTGCTTTTTATTGGTTTTAGCCTTTCAAAAATTGTGATAACATTCCCCTTTAATTGTTTTAAATTATAATGCTTGTAAATCTATGAATTGAACAAAGACATGTATAATGAAATATAAAGCATTGTGTTGATGGGCTGTGAAATCCGCAAAACTACAATTTCAATCAATCAATGTATCCTGACCAAAGCTAGAAAGCCAGAAGAATTAGAAATTATGATAGTAGTAATTTATTTTTTCCCATATTTTATTTGCATATACCATTAAGTTTATATGCAAGAAGGCTTTTGTTAGAATCCAAATAAGCCTGTGGGCTTTTGTCCTGAAGGGCTAATGTCAAGGATCCGTGTCAAACTGTATGTCACAGCGATAAGACAATCACAACTGGAATGCATTGCTGTTGAGGTAGCTCTGATCTGACTGTGCACTAGCTTTGTTTATGACCTGATCACCCCCTCACAGTTTCAGTGTCTGCACAGTAGTTTATGTCCATCGGCAATCCTGCTGTCCTTTTTACAAACTGATAAACTTTAGAGTGTTAAGCCCCGCGCACACAAGAGCTATCAGCTGAGTTAACGGCCTCAATTGCCTGTTAGCTCAGGGGCTAGCTCTCGTGTGCGGGCGGTTTTTGGTGAGTTTTTGACCTCGCGAGGCGGGAAGAAAAATATCAAACTCCTCAGCGTTTACAGCGAACGCAAGCCCACAGCTCAGCAGTTTTATTTGACCAGCCAATAGAAACATATCTCGAATTCACGTGATTTTTACGGCTGTTCAAAATGATCTCGAAGAAGGTGTTCTGCAGGAACCGGTGATCCGTTTACTCACCGTGTACGCTGAAACCACACAAGAGCTAGCCCTTGAGCTGACAGGCAATTGAGACCGTTAGCTCAGCTGATTAGCTCTCGTGTGCGCTGGGCTTTAGGGATTTATATGGTCAACTCGAGTAAGGAGGCTGGCCCAGGCTGAAAATTTCCCACCTCCAAAATTAGAAAGCGACTGTTTGCTGGGATAAAATTTACCAGCTTGCATCTGTGTATCAGCCCAGTGAGCGTGTAGCAGTGACATATGTGTCCAACTATAGCGTCAAGAGTAATTTTCTGTGTGTATGGTCCATTTTGATTTCATTCTACGCTTCAACATAGATTTATAATCTCTCCATGTTCAAGCATAAGGGAGAAAGCCAATTATATGCTGGAAATTTATGCTGGAAGCTATATACAGCTGAACCTAGTGCCCAGAGCAAAACTTTTGCTCAAAATTTATATTGGGAAAAGCCCATTGCTTCGGTCCAAATTAAAACTGAATGATGAACATATAATACAATGTGTAATCTGCCCAATATGTAAATATACATGTAAGTTGTCTTTTGGTGAGGGACTAGCCCAATGTTTGTTCACCATTATTACGTTTACCTAATATGTTTAAACTGGTAGGTGAGCAATTAACATCCACTGGAGATGATATTTTGGGAGTGTACATGTACCTAGCACTTGAGAAACTAGCAAAGTTAGAATGGGAGGCAGGGGGGTAGACATGACGGGCATTTTCAGAAAAACGAATAAAATATACAACTTGATTTTACATTGCAGTACTTAAAAGCTCCAAAAGTTTTCAATATCTCATCCAATGAGGAACATTTTCGTTGACTTTGAAAGCTCATTAACGGTTCATATGACAACCCCACCCAACTCCACCTTCCAGAGCCTCTATAAATTAGGATAAAAGTGACCACAAAAAGACGCACCAGTACCTGATGACTAATGCGTTTTTGGAAATAGCTAGGTTAGGCTTTTGGAAGAATCTTTTGATGTCTGTATTGACATACATGTTGACCAGCACAAAGCACCTGGATATGTGAACACTGCAATGGTCTACAAAGGGCTGAATACCTTTGAATAACCTTAACACTAGCTGAATATAGTTGGGACTGGTATAGCATATAAGCTGGCATAGTGTGAATACTACGTAATGTGGGACTAGCAAACAGCATCTTTCTGGAATATTACAAGAACCAGTTTGGGTGGTGAAGCCATGGTTTAAACAGAGGAGATCCAGGCTGAAAAGCTCAAACTATTAGGGGTTCTTCCAAAAAAAATAATAATAAGAGAACGCAGCCAGGTAGGAGATGACAGGAAATTGTTCATAACCATGACGGAATAAGACAGCCAGGATTATGAGAGAGTTTTCTAAGATCATTCTACTTGTGGTCACATTGACTGCCACAGGTAAGTTAACAGAAAATGGGGAATTTCTCTCACCTCTATCATGTTAAATCTTTACTGATATTTATTAAAATTGTAAACATGTGATCATAAATATAACGATTTGTAACAGGAGCACATGTAGGTGTAATTCATTTCAATGGAATTTTATAATATAATAGGAGCAGTACATCTGTCCATCCAAGCATCCATCTGTGCCACTGATTAGTATATGGACTATGGAAGGGGCAGTACGATCGAGCTATGCATGTTCAGATAAACTGTGACTGTAAATCGAAGGGGGGTGGTGTAAAAGCGAAATTAAGGTTCAGGGGAACAGGTACGGTATGAGTAATAATGCTAGAAATGATAAATGGCAAGCACTTCCTTTTTTATGTGAAAAAATACTTCTTCAAATGGAATAGAACTTGAGAATGAGAATTAATACTAAGAAGACTAATTGTTTGGCTGAATTTCCTTATAGTCCAGTAAAGTACAAAATTCAATAATGTTATTACCAAATCGAGCACCCGTAAAGAAAAACCCCCTTCGAGTAATTCTTTACACTAAAAGCCGCAGAGCACATTTGAAAGTGGGGGGACTGAACTCTATATCAGCCGTGTTAAATGCTGGACTGGTGCTATCTAAGACAGGACTTAAAGCTTTGCAGTCTCAAAAAGTGTGGGGGTGGGGGGGGGGGGTGGGGGGCTGTAGTCTCCCCAGGCACCCCTGTACACAACATTTTTACAATAAATTAGGTCCAGCTTCTGAGATTAGACTCTGCTTGAAAGATACTCTCAAAAGGTTTTCAGCGATTACACTTAAGAACCAATGAAATACATTTTCAGAAGATATATTTCCCAGTAAAATATTTTGAACCTTCAAATTCAAAAAATTATTCAACTTATATCCAAAATATTCTATCTGGTACAAGCCAACTCTTTCTTTTTTGTGTTTTTGTATAGTTTTGTTTAAATTGAATTGAATATTGAATATTTAGAACAAATAGGAGAACAAATAATATGCCAAGTTTCAGTTTTCCATTCTTTATCATTATACTTTTTGAGAAATAAAAAAAATTTCAGGTGAAACAATTTATTTCTTCTAAGTTTTTGAACAACATTTTTATAAGACTTAGATACAGAAAAAAATTCTTCATGTCAACGGAGGCTAATTACTGTGGTATGGACATGTTACTGGTCCCAAGAACTGAAAAGTCAGCTGGTGAAATTTGTAAACTTTCTCTCCCCAGGTGCCTTAAAGGTCAACCCAAACGATCTGAGGTCAAAAATATAAAAAAAATAGTCCTTTCGATTCTGAAAATAATGATATTTTTTTTCATAATTTTGTGCAGTCTGGTTGGCGAGATATTGCCGTTTGAAAGGTGAAAATCGCTCTCCTGTCAATTCCAGCTGTGACGTCACGGAGGGAAGCCGTCTTGTATTCTCTATGTTAAAGCCGTATACCACAGTCATAAGTATCTGCTGATTTCTGGAAATTTTCGGAGTATCAGGGCATCATTTGTTAAATATGCCGCGACGTTGTGTAGTGGGAAGTTGCAGTTTTACTACAGATGACGGTGTTAGTATTCATTTGTGGCCTAAAGACGAGAAAATCGCTGCAAATTGGACGAAATTTGTACGCAACACGAGGGTGTGGAAAGAGGGCCCGAGTCAGTACTCGTATAATTTGCTCGGCACATTTTGACAGAAAGACATCATTCGAGGACCTCTACAGCGTAGCAGTTGAATTCGGGTACAAACCAAAACTAAAGAGAACAGCTATTCCAACTATCAAACCTAAGAACAATCAGAATGTGACGGCAAAGAAATCGGACAAGAGAATCTATCACGGACATCGGCTGAACGAACCTAGCCTGCAGGCGAGGCCTCGGGCAGGGAGACGGCTGTACATGCCCTGCTCGCTCTCGCGTCCCCGATGAACGCCCAGAATGCTATCCATGATGTGGCATTTGTTGCTTGAGCACCTACAAGTTAGACTGGATGAGTCTCTATTTCATATATACTATTTAATAATAATAAAATGATCTTTTATAAATATATATACGTTTGATATTAAGTAAATAAATAAAAAAATAAGAAGTCGTACAGTGATCGGACAAACCGGTCGCCTTTTAATGTTTTTCTTTTTCTGAACACCAAATGGAGTGAATGGCTGTAGATACAGAAGTGATAATAATACTTTCATAATCCCTTGACATTTGAGATTGTGAGAATATCATTCGATTTCAATTTAATTGACGTAATTTGTCGAAAATTGAGCAAATGTGAATGCCGATCCATCACGTCGGTTCGACACCCACTCACCACGGCTTACTTTTCGCCATGAATGCCCAAAGTTTTTTTATCAAACTAATAATTCTGAAATTGGTATTTCATGGGGATTATGGGAAAACAAACAAAATTCAAATCGGACGTATATCAGTAGAGTTATCAACAGTTTACTGTCCATACTGCCGAATCCCGGAGTTTATCCCTTCGAAAAGGTCGCCTCGGTCAGTAACAACAACAACAACATCACAGACGTGCTCGTTCTTCACATCACAGAATCGTACTACATTCAATACAGTTTGAAATATATGGACATTTGGTCTCATAGATGACGATAATAAGGTTTCCAGTCAAGTTGCATACCAATCTGTATTCAACAAACGACCTCTCCTAATCCTGTCGTCGTCGAGTTCCACGTTGTCAGAATGGTTGTCACTGTCAGAATCGGAGCCGTATACGGCTCAAATTGATAGGGCTGAATTCCGCCGTTGGTCTTCAAACAACTGTTAATTTGCCCGTAATCATCCTCCTCTATGTCTATTTCATCTTCTTGACGAAAAATATTTCCATCTAAGGAGCTGTTATCGCTCGAATCGACATCTGAATCAGAGCTCTGACTGCACTCGCTTTCCATGTTATCTGCTGTTTTTTCTCAGGCAATTGCCCTGCGTGACGTCATCAACCCAGCTGTGAAAGTGTGAAAAAGCCCACTTTGCTCCCATATTACGTGTGTTTCTGATCAGATTAGAATTTTTTCAATATTTTTTTCATACAAAGTGAAGTATGAACTATGATTTTTAAGGATCTTTAGACCAAAAAAAAATCCGTTTGGGTTGACCTTTAATTATGTAAATTTTGCCATCCAAATAATTAGGAGAAATACAGAAATAAATGCCAGAAATCAACCATTTAATTTTCTCACCTCGGTTAACTTATGGTTGATAATAATTACAATACGGTTAATCCTCTAATTATTCAATCACCCTATTGGAATTCAACAACCCTTAATTTGTGGATAAAATAGTTATTCTGAAAAAAAAATTACCACACTCTGAAATCATCAAAATAATACAGAAATAATCAATTATCACATGATTTTGAACCTTTTTTTCAACTTCCTGTTCCACTAAATCAGATCACCCCTCAGATTTTAGGGTGGGAAATTTCATTTCCTGTGATTAGTAGAGAAATTACTGTATATAGGATTTGAATTAAAGCAGATGTTTTAGCAGATGAAAAGGCTCACTGTTGAAGTACATGTATAAAACAAAAGTCTGACTGGCACTATGGACTATGTCACTGAAACGTATTATCCACGATTTTCATGTTAAGAGAGTTGCTTGTGGTCAGTGAACTTTTGACCTTAATCTTGGTACCTGACCGATTGCTTAATTCCCACTCATGCATCCACTCACAAAAAAGTGATTTTCAATAGTTTCCTGGTTAATATCCCCAATAGAGGTTATTGACCTTTCCACCTCAGTAGCATGAGCTATTCCTGAAGTTTATCACAATCCACATCCTTGAACTTGAGTACTAGCTACAGACCATATTTTCAACATTTTCCTGGGTTTCTGTCAGTCAGACGAGGCGGGAAATGTGACAGGTCCATACCTCACTTATCATATCTCTGATGTATCTACTCAAGAATCTCTTGAATCTCAATAATCTTTGGTCAATTTGTGATGTTGACCTCTGACCTTGACCTCAATTTTGTTTTATGATACTCCACTGTCCCCCATGTCCCACCTGGAAAAAAAAAAGAATTTTCAAGAATTTAAGATTTTTTGGTCATGATGACCTTGACTTTTGATCTACGGACCTCAAGTTTGGATATGAAAATAACGATATTTCGATGCCGGGGTCAGATCAAAGAAAATTTTCTCATGTGCAGAGAACAAAGTCAAAGATTTCTGATGCCTGAACAGTAGTTTTACTGAACAACAAAATATTTTGATTGTTAATTATTTGGAGACAAACTCCTGCATTTAGAATGCCCATAAATGCAGGTGCAGATAACAGTATGACTGGATCAGATCGTCTGCATCAGAATATCTAAATACTCGCATCAAAAATCACAAATTTGCAATAGAAACAGCAACCAAAGATGCCTTTGCCATGCACGGTACATCTGGCAAAGCCATACCCTGGTAGAATATGGGTTTGCCATAACTACCAATCCAGTCATAATATTTAAAATGTTCCAAATGTGACCTCCTGACATCCCCAAATATACCCATATTTGAGCAAATCAGAAGCCAGACAATGTGACATATATTTCATACCCTTTTAACTCAGTTGAGAGTATCTGTGATTATTTTGACTTGAGAGACACCAAATTGACATTCTCTCAATATCGTCCTCCATAATCCCACCCTTTGTGAAAGACAAAATTCCAGGACTTTTCCAGAACTTTTCCAGGTCCATACTACATTTTTCCAGGACCTTTAACTGAATTTTGCTGGACATTTTTTAACGCCTTTTATCATGTTTCATCGATCAAATTCAACTATGTACTTCAGAATGAAATGAATATGTATTTCAACTATCACGTTTCATACAGATCTGACTAGATCGAAGAATAAATTCAGTTTGTTAGAAAGAAATTCCAGTAATTAATTGTGGCCCATATTTTGTGGGGAGGGTGGACAAGAAAATTCAAGGACTATTCCAGGACTCTTTACAAATATTGTCAAAATTCAAGGATTTCCAGGTCCTGGAATTTATTTTTTCAGAATTCAAGAAAATCCAGGACCCGTATGAACCCTGCATACAATAGCCATTCAATGGCTGTTACTTTGAACAGAGAGTCCATTTAATACAGTGAGCACTTGCATGCAGGGTGATGTAGGGTGATACAGAGTATACGGACCTGCATATAGAGGATGATGCTCATGTGTGGATAACAGAGTTTTTGGATTCAAAATTGCATCAGAATATCAAGATACTCTTAATCCCACCTGAGAGGACTTTCACACGCCTGCTGACATTTGTCTTTTTATTGTGAGAAATGTGAACATGATCGATATATATAGATGTACATTTTATCGGAAAGCTTACTTCTCTGGGATTACAATATGAATATAGTGGTTGTGAGATCAATAGGTAAAGTTATCCACATTTGAAAACATGGCTTTTCATAAAATGAGCCTCCATTTTGAAATGTTTAGTTTTTGAGAAATTTTTAATTTTCCATCCAGATGATAACTTTGATGAGTGTAGATCAACCCTTCAACAAAATATCAGTCAGTCTCCTTTTTTTATTTGGCCTAAATCTTTTCTTGTATTTTTTATTTTTTTTCAACTGAACAGATAAATTACGGTCACAATTTAAACATTTTTGTAATATCTCAGGAGCCAGAACAATATTTGGAAACCGAAGGGTAACCATTCTGATTACCCAGTTTCAAATTTTGGAACCATGCAACAACCATGCCAAATTTTTAATCCCCTAACTTTCAAGAAATTGGGAGAGTGGTGAATAAGTTGTAGAACTTGACCCCAATCCCATGTACAAATGGTACAATAAATAAGTTTAAACCAACCAAGAAATAAATTATTTTCTTTATAAAAACTAGAGAAATCAAGTAATGGAATTAAATCGATAGATAACAGACTAGAGGTTATTAACTGAAGCGATGTCCTCTGCACTGATTGAGCGACAAAAGTAAATAGCCAGCTTAATGTGGTCTATGCCAATCAGACAAGAAATTTCCCAAGCATAATGCGAGTTCGAAGGCTAAAATTTCACCATAGTAAACATTTACTCATCAATATGATTTCCCCTATGTAGAGAAAGAGTTGATATAAATGTATGTTCGATAAAGATTTCTTTGTAAATTTGGATAAAGTCCTTAAGCTGGAAAAGACCCAGACTGCAGTGAGTATAAACAGTCCCTCCTGGTACCTGGGTTCTAATCCTTTTAGTGAATCCATTCTTTTTCTTGTGGATTAATAATTATGTTTACATTGAAATTTAATGTTGATATTTCTCTCTCTACATTACAGGTGTCTGGCCCCAGAATGCCATCCCAACAGGTAAGGGGAACACCTTTGTTGAAACACTCTCTAATGAGAAACTAACAGTTTATACAGAATTACTGAACAAACGTTCAAGGACAAGCTGTGAAGAGCTGAACCAAGCTCAGAGATATGTCAAGGGTGCTGAATGACAGACAGGAGCGTGCTGTTACACAATGGGTAGACTCCCACACCATACTCAAACCTTGACAATTATCAATCTTAATTCTACAGACATTATCCGGGTCAGGTTGAAGAAAACAGGGGTCTCTCCACAGTCTCAATAATTTAACAGTTCATTGTAGTGAGAATATCTCGACCATCCACGGCCTCTGTTCACCTGCATATATATATGTACATTTAGGGTAGATACTTCATGTAGGCAGACATTGTCTGAGTCTTTGTGCAGCTGAAAAGGCTGAAGTCTAGACATATTGTTGTGCCCAGACTTGGCTATTGTATTCATTGTCTCATGATTCTTACATGGAGTATGAACCACATTTAGTCACTCACCTCCCAATATCTTATTGGATAAAACGATTTTGTTCTCATCTACAACTGCTTGAAAAAGTTAGTTAATCTCATTGCATCAACAGAATACGACCAGAATCCCACTAACCAAACTTGATTATGTCCACAACTTGGATATTATACCTGAGCAGAAATTGGACAAGAACTTATTGTACAAATACAGCCACTTGGAAACGAGTCCATCATTCAATAAAGAATTTTCACTTCTATAATGAAACAACCTTTTCTGTTTGACAGTTCACATCAATTTCAAACATGCATAAAATGAAAATTAAAAAAAAATAAAAATAAAAAAAAACGGACAAGACAAATCAATGTTTTTTACATAAAATCCTTTGTCCAAGTGAATTTAAAAAATTTCCAATTCATTCCATGTTCCGAAACAAACCACACCTCAACAATATTCCTCATTCACAGCTGAACATTGCAGTGTAACACAATTGCAAACACCGATACTACCACAAATTGAAGCTCCTGTACAAGGTAAGGTGTTACTTCATACAAGCGAAATATAAATATGAAATTCCAGTAATCCGGTGGTTCAATCCCTCTATTAAAATTCAATATCCCCCCAATTTTGGGGACAAAAATGCAATCATCTGTTAATTCTAATAAATTTGATCACCCTCCAAATTAATTGAAATAATGAAGAAATAATCACTAACATGCATGATTTTAAATAATTTTGTCAACTGTTCATCCCTGAATTTATAATAGAAAATTTCACTTTCTGTGATTGAATTATTGGAACAGATCAGCAATAGTTTTTATGGAAAAATGAAAATTTAGACAAATTGGAAGATTCTGATTTCAAGCAAACCAAACATTAATAAAAAGGTTAAAATTATTTTTCATAAAAAAATATAACACAAAGTCAGTCATACATAGGGTCAGTCATTCACATCTCAAACTCATTTGTGAGATATTTTAATTTTTCAAATATATCAAAAAATCATGGTTACGGTAATTTCCCTATTAATTCACTTTCCAAATTTAATTCGAAAACGGCCGATTTTTCCCCTGTCGTGATTTTGTCCATCCTAATAAAACGAAAACGGGAGCATTTTTAATATACCCGTGAAACAATAAATTCGAACACTCCCGTTTTCGCCACGGAGTTCGTGCCGATGAAAGTAAAGTGAATATGTTACTAGAATCTCGTATATCGCCGTATGCAATTATTTGTAAACGCAGATAGCTAATATAGATCATAGCTAATACTGAACAAAAAGGAAGGAATACGTTCAATGTTTTGACCTACTTTTACGATGTTATCACGGACGCGAATTTATGGACATCAGCTCAAAAATCTGCATGATCTTGCTGAACGGGCTGCTGAACTTGTCACTCGATCAATATGCTTGACTTCCTCGAATAAAATTAGATGCCTTTATCAGGGTAGAGGAGATTTTCTGACATCATACACTGCCTTTTATGGAAACTATGATGAGATATCAAAGTTAATACACCGTAATAAATACGATCACTACGACCACGGCAAAGCGGTCCACCATTTTGGATCTTCCGTGAAAGTCTGCGCGACATTTAATTCGAACACTCCCGTTTTTCTGGAATTAGCTCAACAAATAATTCGAAAGTAGCCAATTTTTGGAGTGGTGAGTTTCATCACTACATCGCAAATTAATAGGGAAATTACCGTATCAAATATTACAACTACAACAACAGTCCCACTCCAGTTTTCCCTTATTGTCTTCTCATGATGTAGAGAATTCACATTGTGATTGTTTCTATTCATTTTCAGTTCGAACGTGTTATGACAATGCAATTTCCTTTGACGATACTGCCCGGTGTGTGGTCAACTTTCCCCTGGGGCCAGTAGAGAGGAAAGCCTGCACATGCTTTATATCCTGGAACGCAACCAACCCGAATGTCACCACAACTACTGTACGGGTTACACTGGTGTCGACAATCCGGGTGACTGGAGCGACGTGTAATACCCGACTCCAAGTGTTCGACCCATTCGATGCTTATAGGATTCTCTGTAGCTATCCCACAGGGAGTTTCCAGGACATACCCATCAGGGAATATAGAAAGCGCATATCATTCATTCAAGAAGGAGGACACATGACCATGACTTTCGAACTGCAAGGTACAGTATGTGAAACCTGTGAATACTGACACCTGGGTAAACTGACCAACCTTTAAATGCCGCCATTACCATGGTCCAAATACTGAAATTTGAAATATTTTGAACTTTGATAAATCAGAACCCTGTTAAAACTGACAATATAATCTGGATTCAAGCAGGGTCAGTTTCACTGTATCTGTCTTCTCTCATTGTTATAATTTATTGTATTACCGGTACACAGGCTATCCTCTAGTGGGACTGATATATGTACTGCATGCATGTATGCAGTAATTGCACATCTCTGCTCAGAAAGGCCTCAGTTCCTGTTCTTATGGCACACTACCATTTGTGGTAATGAATCAAGCAGTTACTGTACAGATGCTCATACGCCGGGGGAGGGGTGTTCGGGTTGTGTGCTGGACTGACCAGTGACCCCAGCAAAAATTTGCATTCAACACATAATTAAGGGAGAGCGAAAGTTTTATAACAATTTTCCAAGATGGATATGTAATGAGTGTAATATACATGTACTTCCTGAAAATGAAAAATGAGTCCTAAACCCACCATATTACATCTATAATTTGGCAAGGACAGACCCATGCACTCTAAAATTTGATAGTCATGGGATTGAGTTCAACAACTAACAATTTTTTACGTACATCCAGTCTAGAGGTGTTTACAAAATGCTATCAAGATGAGCCAGAATGCACCATTTTATATCTAGGTGTAAGGTGTATTTCTGTGTCCAGTACATTTATACACCACTCTACAGAAGTTCTTCGAAGTCAAAAACATTCCATGAAAATGCACAGAACACACCATTCTACTAAAATTAAATTTTAAAATTCTGAGGGTAAGTATCACTTTGAAAATATTTCTAAGTTTTTACTTCAGTCCAAAAATAGTTCCCAATAGAAATATTCTGTCAAAATGTGCCAAATGCATCATTTGACATCCAGATTTAAAAAATTTAGACCCCCAGTAGGGCTATGCACCTTCGAGGCTCACACTGACTAATACATGGACCTGATAGGTGGAAGAAAAGGAGTTCCACTTGATGTATTTTATTACACATATTTCACACAACAAAGTTTTTGGAATTCAGAAACATGGTCAAAATGCGCAGAAACACAGCTCATCATTTTACTAAATTCGGATTTTAAAAAATCTCAGGGGGGTCCGTATAGCAGGAAAGAATATGTTCCACTTCAAAATCTTCGAGTTTTCACTTCAGTCTAAAAAATACAGCAATCACTAGTCAAAAATATGTTGATAAAATGCGCCATTTCACCTCTAGATTTTCACATTTTGTCCTGGGGACCCTCTAGCAGGATTGCAAGTTCTGCCTCGACAGTAATCTAACTCCCCCCATTTTGAAACCAGCATTGATGGCTTAGTACAGTTCCATGCAGACAACAACAGAATGGTACTGATCAGTTTCAGGATAGAAATTGTTAGTTGTTGACTGTGTTGAGCTGTTTAGTTATACTGACTTCAGAATACTGGCCAGTAGATACCAGCAGTACCATACACTTGTGAGTGAGACATCTGGGTACTTGTGAGTGGGTCACCTGGGTACTGTTGAGTGACATCTGGTTAATTGGGAGTGAGACATCTGGGTATGGTGAGTGAGATCTCCGGGTGCTGGTGAGCGAGGCATCTTGGATCTAGAGAGTGAGCCATATGGGTACTGGTGAGTGAGATACCTGGATACCTTTCAGTAAGACATATGGATGCTTGTGAGTGGCACATCTTGGTACTGGTGAGTGAAACATCTGGGTTTTTGTGAGTGAGACATCTGTGTACAGGTGAGTGAGACATCTGGGTTCTTGAGAGTGAAATATCTTGGTACTGGTGAGTGAGACACCTGGGTATTTTCTGAGAGAGACATTTCAGTACTGGCAAGTGGGACACCTGTGCATTTGTAGAAGAGACATCTATGCATTTGTGAGTGAGACATCTGGGTACTGGTGAGTGAGACACAGGGCTGGGTTTTTGTGAGTGAGACATCTGTGTACAGGTGAGTGAGACATCTGGGTTTTTGTGAGTGAGACATCTGTGTACAGGTGAGTGAGACATCTGGGTTTTTGTGAGTGAGACATCTGTGTACAGGTGAGTGAGACATCTGGGTTCTTGAGAGTGAAATATCTTGGTACTGGTGAGTGAGACACCTGGGTATTTTCTGAGAGAGACATTTCAGTACTGGCAAGTGGGACACCTGTGCATTTGTAGAAGAGACATCTATGCATTTGTGAGTGAGACATCTGGGTACTGGTGAGTGAGACACAGGGCTGGGTTTTGTGAGTGAGACATCTGTGTACAGGTGAGTGAGACATCTGGGTTTTTGTGAGTGAGACATCTGTGTACAGGTGAGTGAGACATCTGGGTTCTTGAGAGTGAAATATCTTGGTACTGGTGAGTGAGACACCTGGGTATTTTCTGAGAGAGACATTTCAGTACTGGCAAGTGGGACACCTGTGCATTTGCAAAAGAGACATCTATGCACTTGTGAGTGAGACATCTGGGTACTGATGAATGAGACACCTGTGTTCTTGATATTAAGACACCTGGGTATATGTGAGTGAGACATCTGGGTACTGGTGAGTGAGGCACCTGGGTTCTTGATAGTAAGACACCTGGGTACAGGTGAGTGAGACATCTGGGTTCTTGTGAGTGAAACATCTGGGTACTGGTGAGAGAGACATCTGGGTATTTTCTGAGAGAAACATTTCAGTACTGGGAAGTGGGACACCTGTGCATTTGCAAAAGAGACATCTAGGCACTTGTGAGTGACACATCTGGGTACTGGTGAGTGAAACATTTGATAAATGGCGGTGAGAAAATAGGCACTAGTGAGCAAGACTTACATGTATACATGCTGGTGGGTGGTATATATCTGTGTACTGCTGAGTGAGACATTCAAGTTCTGACACGTGGAGTGATTTGGATACGGGTAAAAGACATCCGAGTGAGCTGTGAAACATTCAACCTGTATGAGTAAGACATCAGGGTATCTACTAGTGAAAATCTGAGTTCTCGTGAATGAAACATGGATATTTGCGAGAGAGACTACTGGATACTGATGAAAGAGAGTGCTGGTGGGTATGACATTTGAATATTGGTGAATGAAACATTTGGTTACTAGTATTGATAAATGTGAATCATCTAAGTACTGCTGAATGAAATATCAGGATACTGTACTGGTTTACTGGCGAGTGAGATACCTGAATACTGGTGAATGAGACATCTGGGTACTGGTGAGAGAGACATCTAGGTACTGGTGAGAGAAACATCTGGGTACTGGTGAGAGAGACATCTGGGTACTGGTGAGTGAGATATCTGGGTACTGGCGAGAGAGATCTCTGGGTACTGGTGAGTGAGACATCTGGGTACTTGTGAGTGAGACATCTGGGTACTGGTGAGTGAGACATCTGGGTACTGGCGAGAGAGATCTCTGGCTACTGGTGAGTGAGACATCTGGGTACTGGTGAGTGAGACATCTGGGTACTTGTGAGTGAGACATCTGGGTATGGTGAGTGAGACATCTGGGTACTGGTGAGTGAGACATCTGGCTACTGGTGAGTGAGACATCTGGGTATGGTGAGTGAGACATCTGGATACTTGTGAGTGAGACACCTGGGTACTGGTGAGTGAGACATCTGGATACTTGTGAGTGAGACACCTGGGTACTGGTGAGTGAGACATCTGGGTACTTGTGAGTGAGACACCTGGGTACTGGTGAGTGAGACATCTGGGTAGTGGTGACTGGGACATCTGGGTACTCGTGAGAGAAACATACGGGTGCTGGTGAGTGAGACATATGGGTAGTGGTGAGAGCGAGATATAGTGGTACACATGTTAGAGAATGGTGAGTGAGACATCTGGGTACTGCTCAGCAAAGCATCCTTCGTACTGGCCGGAGAGAAAATGGGTATTGCTGAGAGAGATATTCCGGTACTGGCAAGTGAGACATCTTTGCATTTGTAAAGCCCGGCGCACACGAGAGCTATCAGCTGAGCTGACCGCCTCAATTGCCGGTCAGCTCAGGGGCTAGCTCTCGTGTGCGGGCAGTTTTTGGTGAGTTTTTGGCCTCGCGAGGCCGGGGGGAAAATATCAAACTTGTTTGATAATTTCGTCTCGCGAGGCCAAATCCTCAGCGTGTGCGGCGAACGCAAGCCAACAGCTCAGCAGTTTTACCGGACAGGCCAATGAATCGCATGTTATTTTCACTCGATTCATACGCTTGACTCTTCAAAATGGACTTGAAGACGTTATGCGGGAACTGAAATCAATTTCTTGAAACTTTTGCTCACTGTGTGCGCTGAAACAACAAGAGAGCTAGCCGCTGAGCTGACAGGCAATTGAGGCCGTTAGCTCAGCTGATATCTCTCGTGTGCGCCGGGCTTAAAAGAGACGTCTAGGCACGTGTGAGTGAGACATCTGGGCACTGATGAGTGAAACATTTAGGTAATGGTGGTGGTTAGAAAATAATGGTGAGTGAAACATAATGCTGGTGAGTGGTATGTATCTGTGTACTGCTGAGTGAGAAACTGAAGTTCTGGCAAGTTTAGTTATTTGGGTACTGGTCACAGTGTGAGACATCTCGGTAATTAATTATGTGTGAGGCGTATTATGGTAATGCTCACAAGGTTTCTGGGAACTCAAGACTGTTCAAGGACAATGGTCGGACTGATAGATCAGGTGATAGATGTGCAGACAAACTAACCATGGACAAAAATCAGATATTGTGTATTTGTTCAACTGAAGATAATATGTACAAGTATTAAAGATTCTAATCAGTGTATTGTTCATTATATACTACAGACCCAGGACAAGTGACCATCGACTGTGAAGGAATCCCTTTACCAGATACAACCCCTTCTACCCAAACAACAGCCCCAACTTCAGCTGCTACTCCATCCACTGTAGCACCAAGTCAATCCACAAGAGCACCAACTCAATCCACAACTGGAGCAACCCAACCAACTCCGACTACCACTCAGTCAACTTCAGCTCAGTCTCAATCTACTGCAGTGCCAACTCAATCTACTGCAGCACCAAGCCAATCAACTGCAGCATCAACCCAGTCTACTGCAGCACCAACCCAATCTACTGCAACACCAACTCAATCCACCAGGGCACCAACTCAATCTACAGCAACAACAAAATCCACAGCAGCAACAACTCAACCAACACAAGCTTCAACTCAATCCACTGCAGCAATAAATAAATCCACTGCAGCCACGACTAAATCCTCTGCAAACACAATTAAATCCACAACAGCTACAACTAAAACCACTCAATGGACAACAACGACGACACCAAACCAAAGGATGACAACCACCAGAAAAACATCACCAGAGACGACGACTCGGGTCTCCTGTCCTATCCATGGAACTACAGCACCAACACCAGAAAAATTGGAATTCCTGAAATTTCTGGAAGCGTTTAAACTGATGAAAATGAAAATCTGTTTATGCAAATTCCTCAAAAAAGAATTTTCCGAGTACAACTACAAGGATCATATTGGTGAAAGTCAAACATTTCATATGGAGCAGAAATCCCAACAAAAGAAGCAAAAGGCTTGGAATAGTGCCATCTTTACACATCTCTGGTTCGCCAAGAAAAAGAAATATTCTGATGGTGAACAGCTCCACTGGAACCATTAGACGATCTATGCGGACAATTTTTCATGTTATACTGATGTGAGAACAGTAGAGATGACCCGGCCCTTCCTATTTCTGTGCCTGGGTTATCTGGGTTGTGGTACAATTTAAGCTTTTATTTTCTATCCCATCATATGTTAACATACATGTACACGGGCATCAAAAAGTGCCCGGCCTCATTCATATTTTTTGTGCACTTTATCACAAGATTCCTCGAGGTATCCGATGGATCTAGATACAATGTGATGATAAATACATCCCAAACTAAAAGATGAAAATTTTCCCTTGTTTGATTAACACTGTTAACCGATATTTTCATTTCATAATGAAGCAATAAAGTGCCCATCTAAACGGACTGAGATGATAGTATGATCCCAGATATACCATCAAATGACAAAATGGGTTGCTCTAGTATTCTTCAACATCTTGATTGACCAATTTGTTGGCTGTGAACAAATTGTTTTAAATGTGACTACTGCAATTGAGGAGCATTCCTTCCAGTCCAGCTGTTGAATTTCAGACAGAGCAGATACAACCCAACATTATGAACTTTGATCTTCCTGGGGCAAAGCACAGACTCAATACCATGACTGGGAATGAGGCCTTGTTTATAAACTTTTGTGAGAAAATAATTTTTAACTATTGTCTGGTAAATTCACATTGTTTACGCAGTACACTGATATATATAAGATATATGACAAGATATTGTCATTTGCTTTCAGAGGGGGCATGGTTTGATTCCTGGTTTATAGAAGTTAGCCATCTGATTGACTGACAAATTTATTCAGAATCTCATATAGCTTGCATAACCTTTGTTTTCCGATAAGATTCATGATCATACTGTGAGAGTTAATACTGAGACTGGAAAAGCTTAACCCTCTCTGTACCGTATCGGTACTTAAAGTACCGATAGAAATATAATTCAATGATTACAAAAATGAGGAATTTCTAGGCAAATAATCTCATCATATTATATCTTGTCCGAAAGCTTGGAGTAGGGTCTTTGACACAACGTAGGTGATGATAAGTATATCTTCACTTCATTCGTGTTCATGACAGTGTCGATACCAACTTGAAACTGTTAAAAATGTCGGTACAAAGGGAGTTAAGCTAATACATGTACCAATAATGAGGGAATGCTATTGGAATGAAAACCAGCAAAGGAGGGTATAGGAATAGGGAGGTAGCTAAAGCACAGTTGAAACGTAACACCCTGATGGTAAAAATACATTCATTTTGGTGTTGGGCAGAAAGTGATATTTGTTCAAGGATGGGCATGATATATCAAAGCTCTTTTGACTAAAATAAAGCAGACCATCTTAAGAACATGTTCAATTGTTGTTTTTCAAGTATGTATGGTAATTTCTCTAATAATACAGAGGCCGATTTCATGAAACCTCATTTGACCTTTTTGGAATTCTTTTGCGCGATTTGGTAATAAATAGTACCCACGCAGAATCAAGTGCATGCTCAAAATACTTGATGCGTCGGAGGCGATCGGTAGAATTTCAGGTGTCAAATAAATATGTCTGTGCCATGTTTGGACCTAGGAGATGAAGAACAATGCCCCTACGTGTATTATGATGCATGGGCACATGGAAAAAAACTTATTTTTCGACACCATCTCCCGTCGTATTGGTGATTTCAAGTACGTTTTTATTTCAAGGGCCGTTTTCAACGAAGGTCATACCATACTTGAACTCAAGTGCGATTTCAGGTTCAAGTGAACTTTCATGAAAAGCAAAAACTCAAGTCAAGGGAGATTTTCAAGTGCACTTCAACTTTCAAATGTGAAAATTGTCTCAAGTGAGGTTTCATGAAATTGGCCCCAGTGCCCTGTTAAAATACGATCACTCCAATTGTTTGGACAGTTTCAATCAGTCATTCTAATTAATTGAATTGCCCTCTAACATAATTAAAACAATGAAGAAATAATGGAATATCTGCATGATATTGCAGTGATATTGATATTTGGTAATTCTCCAATTTTATGGTGGAAAACGTCAACTTCCTTTGATTGAATTAAAAGCTTGATACATATTCATCAGCGAAATCCATTATGGTATAAGCATGGACTGAAATATTATATCAGGGACAAGTTATTATGTTCAGTATCCCCACAAAGCAGATGGTATCTTGACAATGACAGTAAGTTCATTAATTCATGAGGCGTCGATCTGGATGAGATTTGAATTTTATGAAAGTTATTTGTAGAATTTAAGTAGTAAGAAATGAACACTAATAGACTCTAAAATCATCAAAGAGTGAGTGAGTGAATATATGATTTAACGTCGCTTTTAACACTGGGTCATATTCCTTGTCACACCCAGAAACAACACAGGTAGG
The DNA here is from genome assembly GCA_036873755.1 of Hanleya hanleyi. Classification (NCBI taxonomy): domain Eukaryota; kingdom Metazoa; phylum Mollusca; class Polyplacophora; order Lepidopleurida; family Hanleyidae; genus Hanleya; species Hanleya hanleyi. The sequence continues at coordinate 1,839 of JAVTVY010045777.1, read as the reverse complement.
GTCCTATTCCTTTTAACACCCGGGACCCCACGGGAGAGGCCCTATTCCTTTTCACACCAGGGAACCTCACGGGAGGTCCTGTTAGTCGCCTCTCACGACAAGCTCTCTGAGGAATTGATACCTATTCTTACGATGACCTGGAGTATGCACAATGACACCCCAGGTCAATCCCACGGGTCAAAAATCCGCAAAGATATCAATATTATGCCTAACAGTTACAAGCTCAACTCAATAATACCGCAGAATAGATCATAAAGCGGACATGCTTAAGGGGAAAGGTGAGCAGAAAATGATCAAAATAACAAGAAATAATGGATTATATGCATGAATTGGAACCATATTGTCAACTTCCTGTTCCAATCAATTTGATCACCCCTTGATTTTTTGGTGGGGACATTTCCGTGACTATGAAAACATACATTTTATTTGATTCATCTAAAGACTATGATGGAGATTCTTATTTTTGAATTGTCAACATACATGTATGCATGTCTTCAAACAAAATTTTTCCTTGCAGTCAATTTCGTAGTTCAAAACTACAATTTATTGCACTTGATGGCTCAATTATTGGATAAATTTGTACTCGTATGCCACATTTTCACCCATGAAAGTACATTTCCTGTTCTCATGGCATTTTAATAAAAAATCAATTTTGCTCCCATGCAATGCTCGTTTTTTCTGGTACATGTAATCCTATATAAAGAAAAGTCATTTTTCGTATATTTTTCACCATATTGTGGAACCCATTGAGATTGGCGTGCATGTAAAGAAAAATCTAAAATGAAACTACCCATTTTTTTTTCTTACTTTTTCCTATTGGTAATGAACACACCAAGGAAATTTACAGCAAAAAAATAAGGGTAGGCCGATCACCAGGCAAAATGTTTGCCCGCAATCCACCTTAAGTACTGGTATGGTATTGGTACAGAGCATTAAACTAATCTCATGTTTGACAACTTTTACGCCCTTAAAAATATCAGAACTATATTATTATTGCTAATTGTCTATCAACACAGCTAAAGGTGGCTCTCTGGTTTGCAAAGTCATGTCACTTTTTCCTTATTTTTTGTAAATGTTCAAACATTTATATCATTTCAAAATATAACATAAATCACTGCCTGGGTATGGCATTTTACTTTTTTTTTTAATTGTTGACATCTCTTGAGTATTGGTATTATAGAAACTGCAAACTGTTTATTTGAATGTGAAAGTCATGTTATATTTTCTTCATACTCGGTGTACATGTATATTCCAAAAACAGTATACGTTAAAATAAAATAAAAAATTCATTTGGGTCTTCACAGTAATCCTTGATTTAATACCACAGGAAAATGATTTCTAGAGCCACAGTGACATCACATACGTGTACCATCACAGGAAGTATGCAATGACATAGCTCTGACTTGCTTCTTGACTGCGTTGCAACTCACGCAAATGATCATTTTGGTAATGGGGTGCCACCTTAATTCTGGTCTTGCTACTGATGACTTTTCAATATCACAGTTATATTGGTCAAGATTGCATAAACCAAGTGACTTCAATTATCCAGATTTCAATTCTTCTGTAAACTTCGTGACTAATAAGCACCTGTGTAAACTATATCACAAGATATGAAGTGTGTGTGATAAAGTCTTAAAATGACTGACTGCACAATCACATCTACGATTATATACTGGTACGGATATAACCATTTAAGCTGGTGAATGGGTTCATCAGTATGCTCCTGTCATCTGCCTCGCAGTTTGCAGAGTTGAAAAGCATACAAAGAAGAATCAGCCTAAAGCAAACAGGGCAGTGGCAGCGGAATTGCAAAAGCCATTATTCGGTGTTTACCTGTAT